>VDFB02069687.1:0-13866 GCA_007258455.2 Sequoia sempervirens | reverse complement strand
TGCACATCTTCGGTTTCATCCATTTATGTTGCAATTTGCATTCATTTCTAGGTGTTTTTGCATTACACAATGTGTTTTCCAACAAGTTGCATTTCAATGGTTTTCACTTAATAATCAATAGATTTTACCATTTTATTGCACTTAGATCATTGAATTTAAGCATATTTACATCATTCTTGCATTAGTTTGAGTGAACCACCTAGATTTTGGGTGTGGGATCTATCTCTTTACATTAGGTGGAAAATTGTAAGAGTGTAAAAGAGACAGCATTCCTGGGTATGTGTAGGATCATCATGGAAAAAATAGGCTCTTAAGTGGTGAAAAATTTAGAAAAATCAGATTAGACAACTTGACGTAAAAATTTGAATAATTTATCTATATTATTTCCAAAAAAATATGTAAGAATAGAATTTAAATTGAATGTAGTTTCTAAACTACTAGGTTTTTTGACCATTTTATGAAAATTTGAAATTTCAATGTAGTAGTACTTAAATTTAAAAAAAAATAAAAACTTGTATGTCTGACCACCTTAACTTGGTCAAAACTTCATGAAATTCCTTTTTTTTTAATCCTATATTATACGAAGCATATAATGTGATGCATATTTCATATTCAAAAAATGTGATATCCTTTGAAAGCTATTAGATGTTTTTCAATTAGCCTATCACTTAGGACTTTAGTCATAATTCAAATAGAAAATGAATAATAATTATTTATTAAATAAAAAGTAAAGCATAATTTATATTGGTGGAAAGCTGAGAATCTCCTTTAAAAACCCTTTTCGTTTCATCAATTTTGGGTTAAAAAAAAGTCATCAACCACATACCCTACACATACCCATCATATCGCCACTTTTTGGCCCATCATAATCCTACACATACCCCCTTAACACATAAAATCTTTGGTTCAAGTGGTAACAAAACAAAACTATTCATAAGGAACAAAGTGACAAGGGACAATGTATTTTCCAACAGTGCAAACACTATGACCATTTTATTTGTTCCAATTAGATTGAGAATGTGAAATGAATTTTTTTATTGTACCAAATAGTTGCTCAAAAAATTGAAAGTGGACTTGATTATGGTCTTCGTCATAAGAAAACAAAAAATTTCATAATGAACTAACTGACATTTGGACTATGTGCTTTCCAATAGCGAACAATGTGAGCATTTTATTTTTCCAATCAGATAAAGAAAGTTAAATGGATTTTGACTATATGAAAATATTGTGAAAGTGGACTTCATAGCATTCTTGTTCGCAATGATACAAAAAACATTTCAAAATGAACTAACTCACATGGGACAGTGTGTTTTCCAACACTGCAAATAATGTGAGCTTTTTTTTTGCATAATGCACATATGGAAATGCACAAGTAGAGCAGGATGTACTAGAATGCCTGGAATGAAGAAGGGAACTACTATGAGAATAGTTGAAAAGAAGAGAGCAATGTGAAAGAGATAGATAAAGTTTTGACTGAACAGAATTTTCTTGCTCTTCATGGGTTGAGGAAGGACCGCTTTCACTATGCTTACCTATAGACGAAGGTTCACTGAAGTATGCTTGTGCAATCCTTAGTAACTCTTGAAGAAGAAGCAAAGTGAATGCACATTGGCCAACATTAGCTTGTCATCATAGACAATTTTTTATAAGGAAGCATGGTATTGCATAATGTCATACCAAAATTTGGACTTACCTATGCATAGTTATTAAATTTGAACCATACCTTCCATTGTGTTTACACTCGCAAAAGACAGTCACCGGTGAGGACTCCTTTCCCCAGATTGGAATTTTGAAGTGAAAAAAAAAGGCCAAAAAATAAATCATAAAGTTTATGACGTGGTAGAGGCACATACTGGAAAAATAAATCTGCAATACCATTTCTTATTACAATATAGAAATTGAAATGGGTTTTCTCATAGTCACCCTTATTAGATGTTGTATCCTCTGCCACATCCATAGTAGTTGTGCTTGAAGTCTCACATTGCATATTGACATTCACATTTAAGTTATTGTTCCAAGAGAATGGAAAGGAGTCATATAGAGGAGTTTGGTGATCTGACTGTTCTGCAGCATGCTTCATACAACGGGTTGCATGTCGACAACAATCCTTGCTTGCAAACCATGGACGCATACGAATAGTGCTAGTTATAGCTTCATCAGGATCAAGAATGAATTCAAACAGCAATGAATTTTATTTTTGTATGTCTTGTAGAAACCTCTGCATGCACTATGCGTATGATTGCACCTGTTGTAGACACTATGGTAGTGTACGCATCACATTGTTCAAGATTTCATTTGTGTCATTCCAAATAGACATTTTGAGTATTCATCATATACATGAGTGATAGAAGGAGCTTGTGTAGGGGTGAGAAGATTAGGATTTTTTTCTTCAACACCTCCTTGTGATAATGCCTCATTCAAATCTATCCCTCTATCAATTGGTGGACATCCCCCATCTAAATGACCACACAGAAGAAACTTGTATTAGGTAGTAGAAAATACAAAACACAATTGAATCCCATAAAGTAACGTAATTTGAATTGAAATTCACTTGCCGTGGACCACCCCATCAATGGCAGATGATCTTTTAATCAAGTTAGCAACCTTCAAGACATGTTTGCAAGTGTTCCCCTGCAAACTCCAAGGTCACTCACAAACAAAAAGGTGCTCCCCAAATTTCTGAACAAGATAGTGGTCGAACCTACTTTGACCTTTCACCCAGTACCATCTAGGATGTGTTTCATCAGGAACACAATGATCATTCAAAATTGTCTTGGCTTGCTCCAAACTAGATCACATATTTAAAAACTTATAGCTCATCAAAAAACCATAATGCTACAACTTTTCCTTTTTCCTATAGAATGGTTCCATTTTATACACAAGTGTGTAATACAAATAGTCCATTCTCCTAGTGCATTTTTTTAGAATGATCACAAAAGTACTAAGTTTTGAGTGCGCAATGGTATGAATCAATGGCTACATTTGTATCTTGGTTAACATGTGGGAATAGTCTACAATTTTTTGCCCACATGGCTGTGAAAAAAAATCCAATAGTCAAGTAAACCACAACATATTATAGGTAACGCTGAAGAATGTGAATGGTGTGAATCCTACAAGGTGACAAAAATTCTCAACTCACCAATTCGACCTTCTCCTTCACACCAAGTCTTGTTGAAGTACTCTAAAAATTGGGGTTGATCATTGAACTCCTCAAAGAAAGAGTTCAATAGTTGAGTGATGCCATCTCCATTGTCATTGATTGCCATCATGATCGTGCCAAGTCTATGAAAGATGTTGCCCTTTCCTTGGCTACGTACTTATATATATTCTTCATCCAAGCCCTTTTAACATTCCAAAGGCATAGAAGCACACAGCATTGAAAGACATCCCTAATAGACAATACAAAGGATATTGTTTACTGCTGATCTACATGAGAAAGTGGCATTAAAAATAAATAACAAATAGATGCACATATTGTATGGCTTGGATTTTTGCAGTCACATCATCGGTCAAAAATGCATGGATTCTCTAGTTGGGTCTGGTTCTTCTTCCACGGTCATGCAATACACATAGCCACGTAGAGATGTCCTCATTCTTGTTTCGTGTGGAGACTACCCACGCAACTGGCACACCACTTTGTTGCTCATCAAAAATGAGCAAGTATACAATGGAAACTGTAGACATAATAACTCAATATGCATTGTCAAGTTTATAGCCAGCAAGATCATTGAAAATACAAAGAACTATTTGTCAATGTTTGTAAGGCCTCACCCCATATTTGTTAGTGGAAAATGTGGAATCCATCGAGATGACTAAATTGTGCGAGTGGCTAACCATCCTATCTAGCATCCATGGAGTCTGAACCCTAATAATGAAAGGTGTATCATTCCCATTGGGCCATTGAAAGTAGAATTCAAAGTCTTGTCCATTCCACATCATGATACTTTTCGAGTCAACTTTGTGTTTCAATGCATGAGTAGAATGCACCTTTCGCTAGGAATTCATTACATCCTTTCTTGTAAGGAATTGATCTCTCTTTGACATCATGCCACATAAGACAGGATCGTTGATGTGTCTATACATTATTGCATTGACACTAACGTCCATGAGCAAAACAATTTCAATATAGCTTTTTCACTTTGTGGATAGATTAGCGGAGAAAATAGAACGCCCATCTCCACTTTTGTCATTAATGCCATGGAAAAATTCACCTTTTCTATCGATGTGGAACATTTATTTGTAGATAATATAGGTAACTTCGGGTTTTCCATGCATAACCTTTACCATGAAGTGGTATTGACAACCTCGCATTTGTATAAATGTCTTATGTTGTTTCTTGTCTAGTGGAGGTTGGTCTCTAAGGTCTGTAGGACAGTATTCACACCAGTAGTTGTGAAGAAGGAATCATCTCATAATATTGAAGCAAGAGAGAGTAAAATATCATTGGACCATACAAATGAATGTTGAAAGATACAAACCTATGATACCAAATTGTTTTTCCATAATTTTTGTTGTCGAAGGGACCCATGGTGGTAGGTTGTCTTTTTTTCTTATCCAGAAATTTAGTTTCAAACCTTCAACAGAAATTTCACCACGACTGAAATCATCAAGTCTCATATGAAGAATTGTTGCAACAAGGTTAGGGACCCCATCCTTCTTGACGGAAATAGGAGTCCATTGCAAATCGGAAGAGGAAAAAGGAGAGCCTCAATTTTGTACATCTTACGCATCCAATTCATCTTGCTTCTTCCATTTCAAACCTCTCCCCATTCTAGGAAAGGATAGAATTGGATGAATATTTAAAATTAGTGTGGATTGTGTGAAGAAAAATAAAGAAATCATTCATTGAATTCCAATAAAATGTGCTTGCATTGTTGTCACCCAAGTGAAACCAATAGGAGGTTGCCAACTTCAATTGAGGAAAATTAAAGGTGATAGATTGAATCAAGCTACGCATAAAATATAACACAAATGGGGGCTGGAAATCGGACTGTACATCTCAATGTACAAGTGGACATAGACAACAACAATAGAAAATGACAACCAAAACCTTTGATGACAACCTTGTATGTAAGAAAAAAGTGCATCCATTACTGCCAACAACGCTAAAATGATAACATGTGTGTTGCATCTGTTAACAAAAAAGTGAATAAGAAATAAAGAGAATGAGAAAAGGTAGAAAGGTGAAAAATGTCCTATCATCCATGATGTAAGCCAATGTAGGTTGGAAAACATAGTGTGTAGATGAACCTCCACGCGAACATAAAGACTGGAAGTAAATTTGCAATCTTGCACGTAAATATAATAAAGATTTCAGAGTATAGAGGGTGTACAAACCTCATTTACCTAAGGAGGCATGTTGTGATATTCATCCTTCCATTTTGCGTGACTTAACATGAGGAGAAAAAGAACATCTAGAAATTCATGAAATAAACAAGTGAAGGTTGAACCACACGATGAGTGGTTCAACCTACAACTTTGTATGGGGCTAGGAGTGTAACATGCATAACAGTATGTAATTACTTATACAATAGAAAAAATAGATGTATTATCATGGGAAGATACATTGGTTGTGGTGTGTGTGTATGTGTTAAAGGAGAGGAAAGGTTAGAGGGAAACCAAAACTTTTGATCAAAAGCTTGTATGTAAAAATAAAAAGTGCATACATTGCTGCCAGCAACACTAAAATGATAAAATGTATGTTGCATCTATTGACAAAAAAATTAATCAGCAATAGAGAGAATGAGAAAAGGTAGAAAGGTGAAAAATTTCCCATCACCCATGATGTAAGCCAATGCAGGTTGGAAAACACAATGAGTAGATGAACTTCCACATGGACATAAAGACCACAAGTAAATTCACAACCTCGAATGTAAATATAACAAAGATTTCAGAGTATATGGGGTGTACAAACCTCTTTTACCTAAGGAGGCATGTTGTGATATTCAACCTTCCATTTGGCATGACTTAACATGAGGAGCAAAAGCACATCTAGCAATTCATGAAATAAACAAGTGAAGGTTGAACCACATGAGTGGTTCAACCTGCAACTTTATATGTGGCATAGGAGTGTAACATACATAATAGTATGTAATTACTTATACAATAGCAATGATAGATGTATGATCGTAGGATGATATGTTGCTTGTGTTACATGTGTATGTGTTAAAGGAGAGGAAGGGTTAGAGGGCAACCAAAACCTTTGATGACAACTTTGTATTTAAGAAGAAAAAGTGCATCCTTTGCTGCCAGCAACACCAAAATGATAACATGTTTGTTGCATCTATTGAAAAAAAGATGAATTAGTAATGGAGAGAACGAGGAAAGGTATAAAGGTGTAAAATTTTATATCAACCATAATGTAAGTGAATGCAATTTGGAAAACACAGCATTTAGATGAACCTCCATGTGGACATGGAGATCGCAAGTAAATTTGCAACCCTACATGTAAATATAACAAAGAATTCAGAGTATATGGGATGTACAAACCTCTTTTACCTAAGGAGGCATGTTGTGATATTCAGCCTTCCATTTCACATGACTTAACATGAGGAGAAAAAGCACACCTAGCAATTAATGAAATAAACAAGTGAAGGTTGAACCACATGATGAATGGTTCAACCTAGAACTTCGTATGTGGCGTACGAATGTAACGTACATAAGAGTATGTAATTACATATAAAATTGCAACAACAGATGTATTATATTGGGAAGATACGTTGGTTGTGGTGCGTGTGTATGTGTTAAAGGAGAGGAAGGGTTAGAGGGCAACCAAAACCTTTGATGACAACCTTGTATGCAAAAGAAAAGTGCATCCATTGCTGCCAGCAATGCCAAAATGATAACATGTTTGTTGCATCTATTGAAAAAAGATGAATCAATAATGGAGAGAATAAGGAAAGTCAGAAAGGTGTAAAATGTCCTATCAACCATGATGTAAGAAAATGCAAGTTGGAAAACACGTGTAGATGAACCTCCACATGGACATAAAGACCGCAAGTAAATTCAAAACCCTGCATGTAAATATAACAAATATTTTAGAGCATATGGGGTGTACAAACCTCTTTTACTTGAGGAGGCATGTTGTGATATTCAACCTTCCACTTGGAATGACTTAACATGAGGAGAAATAGAAAATCTAGCAATTCATGAAATAAATAAGTGAAGGTTGAACCACACGATGAGTGGTTCAACCTGCAATTTGTATGTGGTGTAGGAGTGTAACGTGCATAACAGTATGTAATTACTTCTACAATTGCAACAATAGATGTATTATTTTGGGAAGATGCATTGGTTGTGCTACGTGTGTATGTGTTAAAGGAGAGGAAGGGTTAGAAGGAAAACAAAACCTTTGATGACAACCTTGTATGTAAAAAAAAGTGTATCCATTGCTTCTAGGAACACCAAAATGATAACATGTTTGTTGCATCTGTTAAAAAAAATATGAATTAGTAATGGAGACAATGAGGAAAGCTATAAAGGTGTAAACTATCCTATCAACCATGATGTAAGTGAATGCAGGTTGGAAAACATAGCATGTAGATGAACCTCCATACGGACATAAAGACCACAAGTAAATTCACAGCCCCGCATGTAAATATAACAAAGATTTTAGAGTATATGGGGTGTACAAACCTCTTTTACCTAAGGAGGAATGTTTTAATATTTATCCTTTTGTTTGGAGTGACTTAACATGAGGAGAAAAATCACATCTAGCAATTCATGAAATAAGCAAGTGAAGTTTGAACCACACGATGAGTCGTTGAACCTGCCACTTTATATGTGGCATATGAGTGTAATGACCATAACACTATGTAATTAATTCTATAGTTGCAAGAATAGATGTATTAGGGAAGATACGTTAGTTGTGGTGCATGTGTATGTGTTAATGGAGGGGAAAGGTTAGAGGGCAACCAAAACCTTTTATGACAACCTTCTATGTAAATAAATGTGCATCCATTGTTGCCAGCAATGCCAAAAGAATAAAAAGTTTTTTGCATCTATTGAAAAAATCATGAATCAGTAATGGAGTGAATCAAGAAAGGCATACATGTGTAAATTTTCATATCAACCATGATTTCAACCAATGCATGTTGGAAAACATAGTGTCTATGTGAACCTCCAAGCAGATATAAAGACCACAGGTAAAATCACAACCTCGCCTGAAAAAAGACTAATACACCATAGTATATGGGGTCTACAAACATGTTTTACCTAAGCAAGCATGTTGTGATATCGATCCTTCCATTTAGGGTGACTTAACATGATCAAAAAAAGTGTATATGACAATTTTTCAACTAAAAAAGTGCAGGTTGAACAACAGGATGAGAAGTCCAACCTGCAACTTTATATGTAGCCTATAAGCATAATGTGAATAATAACATCTAATTAATTATATGGCTGCCAACAATGTGAAAAGAAAAAAACATGTTCTTTGCATCTGGTGATAAAAAAATGACTCAATGAATGTAGGCTAAAACATGTTTTTATTGTGCATTTATTTGTGAAACATATGAAGAATTCGAAAAGCAATTTTAACTGTAAACCACAATTGCAATAAATTTTGGAGCTCACTTGCATTGAAAACCATAGTGAATGAGATAGATATTGTGTTGACTTAAGAGATTATTTATGCTCTTGATTAGTTTACAAAGAAGCATTTGTAGCATATGCAAAGGCGAAGAAACAATGCAAATCTAGATGCAACAAGTTCTATAATTTATGAAATTGAAAAGGAATCTGCTCTAAAAACACTTGAAGACAAGGAGATCAAAATTAATGAGATATATGTTTTTTTAACTAAAGAGATTCTTACCACTCTTGAGAAGTTGATGAAGGAGCACGTGTAGTATGTGCAATGGGAAAATCACAATGCAGAAGTGGATAAAGTTGAGAGATTTTGTATTGCATATGAATTTGTCTAAGTAGAGAAAATGAAAGATGATCCTATAACTAGATTTCAACTAGTGAAATCAAACATCTATGAACATAAAACTAAACATGACTAGCAAAAGAACATCAAGCAAAAAAGAAAAAATTCCACCCTTTAGCTTACAACAAGCAAAAATATAGAAATTACACCCCACAGTGTTTTCCAACATGCCTATAGTTTATTAATTTGGGAAAGTTGAAATGCAATTTTTACTATACCTGAGACTTGTTATATATTTTGAATATTTTCCTTTCATTACATTTGAATAGTGTAAACAAGAAAAGGTTTTCATTGCAATCATATTGTTTGTATAATCGGAGGTTAGAAAACACAGTGCGTTAAGAAACCTGCGACCCACATAGTGTTGAAAAACCCTCTATGTATAAGAACACAACTTGTTGGTCACCCCTTAGCTAAATATGGTTACTTTTATGTATCCCTCGGCTGCAACTCCTCTCCAAATTCTCCACCCTTTAGCTTTGTACAAGCTCAACAAACTAACTCGCAATCCAATGTGTTTTCCTACTTGCCTAAATTTTAATGATATGGCGAAATCCAAACGCAATTCATACTCTAAGTAATAGTTTTGGTAAATTTTGAAGGTGCCTTTTCTTACATTAGTAGTGTAAGGTTTTCATTACACTCATTTTTTCTATTGATAATTCAATGTTGGAAAACACTGTGGGTTGAGGAACCTGAGATCTTCTTAATACTTCAAGAGGTAGCGGGTACTAGAATGTATGAAATGAATAAGGAAACATCCCTAAAAAAACTTGAAAAGAAACAAACAAAATTGTATGAGATATATAATGTATTGACTGAAGAGATTCTTCCTGCTCTTGAGAAGTTGGGGAAGGAGCATTTAAAGTATGTGCAATGGGAAAATGACAATGTAAAATTGGACTCAACAGGTACTAGAATGTATGAAATGACAAAGGAATCTATTGTAGAAATACTTGAAAAGAAGCAGACCGTGAATGAGATAGATATTGTATTGATTAAAGAGACTCAATGTTGTTGATAATTTTAGGAAGGTGTGTGTGTAGTATCCACAATGGGCATATGGTAGTGCAAAAGTCAAGCAACAAGTGTAGAAAGTATGTAATAAAAAATAAATCTACTCTAAAAAACACTT
The DNA here is from genome assembly GCA_007258455.2 of Sequoia sempervirens. Classification (NCBI taxonomy): domain Eukaryota; kingdom Viridiplantae; phylum Streptophyta; class Pinopsida; order Cupressales; family Cupressaceae; genus Sequoia; species Sequoia sempervirens. Next base: position 3,799 of record VDFB02069687.1, on the reverse strand, counting down.
GAAAAGACGCAAACCAAAGTGAATAAGATAGATAATGTATCAACTGGAAAGATTTTTCTTGCACTTGATAACATGACGAAGGAGCATCGTGCAGTATCTACAATGGGAAAAATCCAATGCAAAAGTGGATAAAGTCAATAAATTGTGTATTCCATATGAATTTATGCAGGAAAAGAAAGTGAGAGATGATGCTATAAGTGGAGTCAAACAAATGAATTCAAAGATTCTTCAACTTGAGAATTCCATGGAACAAATACAAGTTGAAATAGATGATAATGAAAAGGAAAAAATAGATCTTAGAGCAGAAAAAGAGAATCAATTGGTTGGAAACATGAAAGCCATATGTGAAAAGGTAGACAATTTTTGTAAATAACTTATCAAACAGAAAACATCTACATTCTCTAATCAGAAAGACACTCTCAAAGCTAAGCAAAGAGTGGTTGTAAAGCTATAGAAAAGTATTGAAGACATTCAAAACTCTATCCAAAAAATGGATGTTGTTGTCCTAAGGGCTGATGAAGAAGTAGTTGCTTCAAAGATACAAATAAAAGATATGAAATAGAACGTAGAAGCTCATGAAAATGAATGCCAAGGGGGCGATAAAAGGTAACAACAATGGGGATGAGCAAAAATGTGTGACTGGTCAACTCGTAGATGCAAAAGCAATAGTTGGAACTACTAAAACTAAAGTAAAACAACATAAACACTACAATTAACCACTTGGAAAATAAATTAAAACATTCAACGAAAATTTTATCATCGAAATAAAAGGAGTTTAATTAATGGTGTTGACACACAAGTGCAATATAAAAGATAGGAAGTTGAAAAAATAAACACAACAATGGAATGTGTGATTTTGAAGACATTCATACTATTTTGTAACATTCCACGTTGCAACACCGTAGGTGTTAAGAAGAAATAAACCCACCATGAGACAACCCTTTACATTTAAACAAGGAGATTCAAATAACTGAAACCCAACATTGTGTTTTCCGAATTACAATTATTTTGTGCACTTTTATTTTTCAATCATCCAAAATTTAAACACAACAATGGAATGTGATTTTGAAGACATTCATACTATTTTGTAACATTCCATGTTGCAAAATTGTAGGTGTTAAGAAGCAAGCAACCCACCATGAAACAACCCTTTACATTTAAACAAGGAGATTCAAATAATTGAAACCCAACACTATGTTTTCCCAATTACAATTATTTTGTGCACTTTTTTTCAATCATGCAAAATTTAAGTGTAACAATGGAATGTGTGATTTTGAAGACATTTATACTATTTTGTAACATTCCATGTTGCAAAACCATGGTCATTAAGAAGCAAGCAACCCACCATGAGACAACCCTTTACATTTAAACAAGGAGATTCAAATAACTGAAACCCAACACTATGTTTTCCCAATTACAATTATTTTTTGCACTTTATTTTCCAATCATGTGAAAGTTAAACACAACAATGAAATATGTTATTTTGAAGACATGCATACTGTTTTGTAACATTCCATTTTTCAAGACTGTAGGTGTTAAGAAGCAAGCAACCCACCATAAGACAACCCTTCACATTTAAACAAGGAGATTCAAATAACTCAAACCCAACACTGTGTTCTCCCAATTACAATTATTTTGTGCACTTTTTTTTCAATCATGCAAAATTTAAACACAACAATGGAATGTGTGATTTTGAAGACATGCATACTATTTTGTAACATTCCATGTTGCAAAACCGTAGGTGTTAAGAAGAAATCAACCCACCATGAGACAACCCTTTACAATTAAACAAGGAGATTCAAATAACTAAAACCCAACACTGTGTTTTCCCAATTACAATTATTTTTTGCACTTTATTTTTTCAATCATGCAAAAGTTAAACACAACAATGAAATGTGTTATTTTGAAGACATGTGTATTGTTTTGTAACATTCCATTTAGCAAAACCATAGGTGTTAAGAAGCAAGCAACCCACCACGAGAAAACCCTTCACATTTAAACAAGGAGATTCAAATAACTGAAACCCAACACTCTATTTTCTGAATTACAGTTATTTTGTGCACTTTTTTTCAATCATGTGAAATTTAAACACAACAATGGAATGTGTGATTTTGAAGACATTCAAACTATTTTGTAACATTCCATGTTGCAAAACCATGCGTGTTAAGAAGAAATCAACCCACCATGAGACAACCGTTTACATTTAAACAAGGAGATTCAAATAACTGAAACCCAACAATGCTTTTTCCCAATTACAATTTAATTTTGCACTTTTTTTTTCAATCATGCGAAAGTTAATAACAACAATGAAATGTGTTATTTTGAAGATATGCATACTATTTTGTAATGTTCCATGTTGCAAAACCATAGGTGTTAAAAAGAAAGCAACCCACCATGAGACAAACCTTTACATTTAAATAAGGAGATTCAAATAACTGAAACCCAACACTATGTTTTCCCAATTACAATTATTTTGTGCACTTTTTTTTTCAGTCATGCAAAATTGAAGTACAACAATGAAATGTGTGATTTTGAAGACATGCATATTGTTTTGTAACATTCCATGTTGCAAAACCATAGGTGTTAAGAAGCAAGCAACCCACCATGAGACAACACTTTACATTTAAACAAGGAGATTAAAATAACTAAAACCCAACACTATGTTTTCCCAATTACAATTTTTTTGCACTTTATTTTTTCAATCATACGAAAGTTAAACACAACAATGAAATGTGTTATTTTGAAGACATGCATACTATTTTGTAACATTCCATGTTGAAAAGCCATGGTCATTAAGAAGCAACCAACCCACCATAAGACAACCCTTCACATTTAAACAAGGAGATTCAAATAACTGAAACCCAACACTATGTTTTCCCAATTACAATTATTTTGTGCACTTTTTTTTTCAATCATATAAAATTTAAACACAACAATGGAATGTGTGATTTTGAAGACATTCATACTATTTTTTAACATTCTATATTGCAATGCCCTACGTGTTAAGAAGCAAGAAACCCACCATGAGACAACCCTTCACATTTAAATAAGGAGATTCAAATAACTAAAACCCAACACTGTGTTTTTCCAATTACAATTATTTTTTGTACTTTATTTTTTCAATCATGTGAAAGTTAAACACAACAATGAAATAAATTATTTTGAAGACATGAATACTATTTTGTAACATTCCATGTTGCAAAAGGGTATGTAAAGGATCATAATGGGCCAAAAAGTGGCGATATGATGGGGCGTGTAGGGTATGTGGCTGATGACTTTTTTTTTATCCAAAATTGATGAAATGAAAAGGGTTTTTAAAGGAGATACTCAACTTTCCAACAATATAAATTATGCTTTACTTTGAATTTAATAAATAATTATTATTCATTTTCTATTTGAATTATGACTAAAGTCATAATTGATAGGCTGATTGAAAAATATTTATAGCTTTGAAACGGTATCACATTTTTTTAATTCAAAACATGTGTCACACTCTATGCTTCGCATACTATAGGATTAAAAAAAAAAAAATCATGAAGTTTTGACCAAGTTAAGGTGGTCAAACATACAAGTTTTTATATTTTTTAAAAGTTCTAATAACAAATTCATAATTAATTATTTACTTAGAAACAAATTAAAAATATATATGCATCACATCGAGACATGAGTCCTCTACTTATATCTAAAATATTATGAAAAAATATCATCATTTTCTTGTGGTTAGGGGTGGTCAGGATAGACACACACTTATTTTTCCCCGAAAATTAAATTACTATTGCATTGAAATTTCAAATTTTTC
>VDFB02069686.1:0-20961 GCA_007258455.2 Sequoia sempervirens | reverse complement strand
AAAAGATGAAACCCTAATTTTTAGATTCGGTCAGTTTCATGCTTAAACTTACTGACGGGCGCAACCCCGAAAGGCGGACAGAAAAGAGACAGAGCAAGAGAGAGAGAAAAACCCAAGCCAAAAGACCAGAATAGAGCAAAAATTAGGGGGTCCCCATTTTGAATGGGGCGATGTGTGAAAAGGTCACAACAATACCCACGTTTTTTGTTGGAATGGGGTACTTATCTCGAGTCAATCCACTCTTTTCCTTCCCCCCTTAGTGTTTCCACAACTTCCGATCTAATTCCAAGTTGAACTCTTAGTAAACACTTGCTTCTTGAAAGAATTTGTCATTCCTTGTTGTTGACTTTCCATTGCCTTCTCTTGCCTCAATGGTATACTTTAAATATACTTTTCCCAAAGTTAGATTCTTCACTGCTTTCTATCTCATAGATTCAGCATTTTAAATCATCTAGTAGGAGATCTAATGAATAATCAGCAACTTATAAGTTTAAGAGGCACACTAATATTCCCATTTCTTTCCAATATCCTTTTTGGTGAAGAAATACACATACTCACAAACCTCTTTTGTTGATGTTATTTTCCACTTAGAACGTTGTTTTCCTTACAACTTCTATTGCTTTGACACATAATGCTTATTGTATTCCATTTCCTTTTGGAACCTATAAACAAATGTTGGTTTTTTTTTTGTTGACATGTTGGTGAGTTCAGCTTATACTCCAACCAATCTATGTTCTATCTAAACCTCTGGTCAGATCGACTTGACTTTACCACTTTAGGTTTCTTTCTTATATTCACCTTTTCAAGTGACTTAATTCCAGTGCTTGGAATCCTATTCTCTTTTAACCTCTAGAGACACCAAATTGTTTGGTCTCTTTTTCTCATCTTAGTCAAATTCCAATAATTTTATTGATTTTCTGATTGCTGCAATTTTATATCAGACCTGATATTTTAGTCCCTTTTGCTATATTTCATATGTTGGATAGCTTGTGCTTGTTTGGAGTTCATTTCCTAACATTTTGGAGATCATTGGTTACCTATATCTCATTGTATTTGTAGATTGTTCATAATATTGTAACGCTGAATTAGTAGTACTAATCAACTCTTTTACTTTTTGCACTTTACATTTTGTATCCCCACTTTAGTGGAAGAGGATGGCTTTTCCGCCTAGTTTACTTTCAGTTTAATCACTTTCATTCCCACGGTTGTGGATGCGACTAGCCCTTGCTCAGTCTACATTGTATTTGCTTTCTGTTTCTCCGCCATATGATAGCGCCTTTCCCACTTTGGGTTAGGAATGCACATGCTTGGCGTTGAGATTATTTTACTTGCATAGCATCTTTGTTAATAGAATCTCTGCCATATGGTAGCACCTTTCCCACCTCGGGTTAGGAGTGCACATGCTTGGCGTTGAGTTACTTTCCAGTACTGCATTCTTTACTAGTGATACTTCGCCATATGGTAGCTTCTTACCCAGCTTGGGTCGGAAAGCACATTCTTGGCGTTGAGGCTCTTTCCTTCAGTTGCTGGTTTGATTTGAACTAACCCTAATGGGTACTTTGGTGCTGTTGTGATCATCTTCAAAGTTTGAAAAAATTTGGGTTAGAATTGGTTCGGTTCATTATAAAGGGGCGCAGCATATAAAAGCTCATAAAACTCAGAACTGAGCTTAAATTCACCAAATGGAAGTGCAGAAGGTATTAAATAACTGAAACAAAGAGATTACAAGTTACAAACATACTCAAAATGCTCTAGATTATTTATATAAAAAATTATTCCAGATTGCCAGCCAAGAATGGTGAAAACTGACAAATATGAACGCCAGAGCTCCAAATTTGACTTCTCCCACTTAGAAACAGGACACAAAGAGCAGAGAGGAGTAGACGCCAAAGAAGCAATGAAGAATCTGACAAAATAGAAGGCGCTTTGGCCTGTAGGAGAAACACGCCTTCAAAAAGGGGGTACGCCAAGCCAAGGAAATGGTACGGCTGGCCCATGGAAACTGTACGGCCTTATGGAATATTGTTGAATGCATGAAGATGGCGTCCCAAGTGGAGAAACCCTCTTTTTTATTGCAAACAAGTAAATCTCAACAAGAAACTTTGAATATAACTCAATAGAACCTCTGAATGAAGTCCTCACAGATGCACTAATTCGACTGGTCTCTCACAGTCTCAAAAATTCTCAACACTGAAGAAGATCTCGCTCTCCAATGGAAGAAATGCTCAAACCCTTGTCTCAGAGAATAGCACAAGAAAATACCAAATGGCAAAGTCAAATAATCATGAATGAGTTCTATTTGCCAAAAATGCCTTATATCCTCAAAAGGGACGAGTTTCAACAAAAGTACCGCTTGGCTTCCAAATAAAATACATAAAAAATGTATTTTATTAACTTTTCAATAGTTAGCAATTAAATAATTGCTTTTCCCAAGTTGAGCACACTTTATACTTAAGTGATTTAATTTTAAATCACTTTATGATATATTTAAGTGATATAATATTTATAAAGTCAATTTGACTTTATAATAAAGTGTTAAGTTAATTAATTAACTTAAATCACTTAAATATCCATAACTCCCTCCAAACTCCATATATTTCCGTGCCGTCAGAAGTTGGCGAACACTGAACTCCAAACGCTTGTGCTGAATTCCACACTGAAGCTGAAGGGGGTGAGAATGACAACTCACCAAAAAAAACCACTGACCCTCTAACCAGATCCTGTTAGCCTACGAGGGTCCAAGATATAAGCTAACTCACAAGCTCCTGAAAACTGACTAGAGCGGGGACATCACAGCGCCTAGGTTGGGAAATACTGATTCAAGCAGGAAATAGGAGGAGAGACCCTTATATCAAGCTGGCTGTACTTTTCTTTTTTCTTCTAGGCGGCTGCAATCGGAAAACCAGGTTTTTAAATAATACATATGTTGCCTTTTTGTATGCATGTTATATCTACAGCTTTGTAATCATTTATTAATAAGAATAAAGTCAATCGCCATCAATCTTGAGAGTGTTTGCTGCTGTAGTGGTAATTTATTGTTTTTTCATTTGATCTGGCATCATTTAGTTTAAAAACCAACAAAAACATTATATGCAAAAATCATTGAAAGAAACCAGAAACCCTCAAACTCAGCAAAAGTTCATTATTCGGCATAAATTGGGGTTTAGAGACACCGGGTCTCTTACAAATATTCTATGCCTTGTATTTAACCTTTCCCCAAATGATGATAGCTCAGCTTATTCTCCCAACACTTCCAACTCTATAAATCAATTGGCTAATCCCTCACAAGTTACTGCCTTTCTCACTCAGGATAACTCACAAGTTGCTACCTTTCTCACTCAGAAATAAGTACTCAGAAATGATTATTCAGACTGATAATGGTTACAGCTGAATAAAATTATAAAACTCAGGTGATTTGATATTGAAGAACTGGTAATTTCAAACTAATATAAGCTCACATAATATTTTGTCTCATAGATGAACATAATGATTGGTCTACAAAAAATAGGTTCTCAAGGATAAATTCTCCAGAAATCTGTAAGTAAAGAATGAGGAATTGGGCGGCTATTTACAGAGCCTCAGCCCTGTCAATTCCACTTTCAAAGGCATGTAAATTGCTAGAACTGTAATTTGAATTGTTCAACTTAGTAAATGGTGGGTTTCTAATCTCATACTTAGCTTGCAAGAGGTGAGTCGACCTCCATTGTTTGACAGAAAAATGGAGGCTATTTCATATTTGCACATGGTTTAATATGCATAATCGACACCTACAGGGTTTCTTCTAGATATAGCGCCAATGCAAAAATCTGGCGGGTAGAAATGTATAGTGAAAAAGTCCAATGATATTTGCAGTCCACATAGCCTATAAACATGGCTCAATCGACAAGCAATAGGTTGTGTTTCATATTTCCTGCGACTTGGTCATTGCCCCGCACGTATTTTCTCAGCTGCTGATTTTCATTTAATTTCAAAAGTTCACAATAAGTTTGTGAAATATTTCGACTTCCACTATATTGGAGTTTGACATATTTTATTTCCCAAAGTTTAAAGGCAATATTTCGATTCATTTGATTTCCATACTTGATGATCAATAATTGGCTGGGCAATATTTAACTCGATTCCTATAGTTGGAGTTTAATATTTAAATCAATGGAAAATAATTTGATTTCCATCAATGGGATTTCATATTAGGAAATAAATCAATTTCCAAAGTTGTGAGATTAATTTAAATCAATTAGGAAATAATTAGATATTTTAGTATATAACTATAATTATAGTTTTTAAATATATTAAACATATATATATTTAAATACCCAAGCATTAATATATATATATTTTAATATAACTATAATATATTTATATAATCTTTAATATATAATTATGTATATATATATTTAACAAATATATATTTATATCGTGAGCCACTTAGCATACTTCCGATATATATAATTATACACATAAATATACAAATTCAGGAGGCAGTAATAATAATAATATTATTAATATCCACATAATAAAGGATGTGTGCATATATACATATATATACTAGTATATTCTTCTATGTACACGTATGTGTAAGTATAGCATATCGATGCAACCGTATGAGCATATCCATCTACCAACGTACGCTTGTATTGATATGTATATACTTATGGATACGTGTATATACTATAAATATGTATTTATGTCCACTTCCATTTACTTACATCATTTGCGTTACCATCATATCCACATGATCGTAATACCACAATCAGATCTCAAGACTCACATAGATAAACATCACTTGAGAATGCATACAAGACTCTAAATGCAACCATACAAGCTACAAATGACTTACCTATAATCCACACAAACGACTGACTTAGTTCACTCAATCTAAGGTGACGTGTGTGTATGCTCAGATAGTTTACTTTACCAGTTACCCAACCAAGCTCCTCTCCTGAGTGATATTTCCCCTCCGCCTGGAGGAATGGTTCACATACTTGCATCCATTGACATAAACTCATGACGGTCACATGTTCATAACATTAGTAGTATACATAAACATCTCAAGTTAGAATAACATGATTCATTAACCTCCTTATGCAATATTTCACCATGAATAACATCAACTGAGATGACATCAAATGAAACAACATCAAGTGAGATAACATTCATATTGAAAACAAGGTACAAGCATCATTAATTCATCTCTAGAATTCATATTACATTCACTTTTTCTCTATCTAGTAATAGTAAATAGTAACCTCACAATTTGGGATGTAACACTTCACGGTTTTAAGTTCTTGATTCGATACAACTTTAAACTAAAAACAAAAGAAGTGATTCCAATATTCTTATCTTGTCAAAGCAAAGACTAAGAATACCAACATGATAACAATAAATGATAAAACAAGAAAAAGCTCACGAAGGCACAAAGTCGTTCCATAGCTTTCACCAATGAATTCTTTGAGATATGTAACCAGCGTTGTATTAGAAGCACAAAGTCTTCTAGATGTTCTACGATATGTCCACGAACAACATGAATAAATACAAGCACAAAGTCTTGTAGAGAATTCATCAATAGTATTCAATTAGTATCACAAATTCGAATAAAGAGTGTAACTCAAAGTTTATACAGATTTACTCAAAGCCCTTTAGATTTCAATCACTAATCACCGCCAATTTCAATCAAATCCAAAAGGTAATCAATTCCAACACAAAGTTTGGTATTCAACTCACTTCTTTATTGATCAAAATAGATTCACAAAGATGAACACAAAGTTTCATGTATTTGCTTCTCAAATGGGCAACACTTCGTTGCAAAAGATAAAAGATAAACATTACAAAAGAATGCTCTCATAATTATAGATGGGAGAGGAAAGAAAATTTAGGAAAATCAGAGGAGCGAATCTAGGAAAGTTAGGTGAGCAAATTTAGGAAAATCTCACTTAACAAGTCTATTGTACCCAAAACAAATTTTTTGCTTCATTAAGGCATTTTGCTTAAAATAGTCTAAACCTTGTTAAAATGATGTCAAAACATAGTTTTGGGGCAAGTCAAGCATGTATTTTGAGTTAGTTTGGTGTCGGGAAAATACTAGTGAAAATTGGAAAAAATTGAAAATTAGGGTTTTTGCACCCCTATTTCACGTCGCGAAACCCTAAAAATTGAAACTTGTCAAAATTGAGTGAAATTAATTTTGATTGGCTTATTTCACATCACAATCATAGTGGCGAAGTCAGTTTTAGTTAAAAGTCAGTTTAAGGCTGGTGGGTAGTTTTCACTTTTTCAGGAGGAAAGCTAGGATTTTTGAGATCGTCAATGGCAGTTGGCCAGTACCAGGTATCAAAATCTAAGCCTGAAACTCAAAATAGAACATTCTATGACGAAAGATGCTGAGAAAGATGCTTCGCAGCGAAGGGGATTTTCAAATGGCGAAAAGTGCAAAAATATTCTAAGTTTGGAAACATTTCACTTTGTAACGTGGGAGACACTTGCGCAATCAACGTGCAAATCAATTTTATAGTGTCCGTACATAGGGCGCCCAATTCAAATCTGTATCCCTCCAAATAGGGTGCCCACATGACATTCAAATCCACATTCACCTTTTCACAATATTCTGTAATTTGCATTTCATTTCAACACTCTCCAAGTTGTCCCTTTTCATGAAGGTAAATAACTTAATCAAAATGCAAATAATCATCAAGTTAGGTGTCCCAAGTCATAAGTGAAATACTTTATTAAAATATCACTTATTTCTCTCTTGAGGCGTCCATCAAGCCTTATTAAAATTTCACTTAATGAAATATTTGCAACTTAAATATTTCCCTTAAAAAGTCGTCCATTTTAGCATAGGAAATATTTTTCATTAGAATAGAAAATCACTAGTTACCAAACCTGCCAAACTAGGCTCCAAGATTGTTGGAGATGAAACTGCTCAGACTGCCTTGCCAGAAATAGACACTGCATTGAACTGCTGCTAAAAATAGCACTGCCAAAATTAGCACTTACTAAAAATAGCATATTGCTAAAAATAGTAAGTTGTTCCAAACTCATTTTGAGCACAAACCGGGCAACCGTCGTAACTTACTAAAAATAGTAAGTCCGGAAAAGTTACCTGTTTCAGTTGCATGTCACACCACTGCGAAGCTCTTTGAAAACCTAGAACAAATCCAAAATCCAAATTGCAAAACTCTAAGATGCAAGCCTCCAAAGTATCCGCTAGAAATGCATGTCATTATCTTGTCATGCATGTTGCTTCATCCTAAAGCTCTCCAAAAACCCAGAAAGCCCCACCAGACATGCATCAAAAGCTCACATGCAAACCTTCAAAAATGCATCTAAAACCTCCTACAAAAAAGGAAACCCTAATTTCCACTTCTAACTAGCCTACGAGCTTCCGGGAATAGGCTATCAGACACAAAAGAGAATATGGCTAAAATGGGGACATTACAAAGTAGATGTTTTCATGGATTCATCTATGAAAATACCTAGGGCTTCAAGCTAGTAAATTTTACAATTTTTTGAGATGAGGAAGAAGTCAAATTCAAGTCATGAAGACTTTTTGGTGATTTGTCGATGGTTCTTGAGGTTTCAAGTGCCTTCAAATGAGCTATAATGGTTGGAATGAAGGAGCTGCATCAAAGTCACTAGGAGTGATTATTCACAACTTCACACATCATCCTCCAAAGGACAATACATCAAGTTCTGTAATAGTTTGTCATTTTTCAAATGGCTGTGCAAGTTTCTTTTTCTTTTTGAAAACATTATATTTTTTCTTTGCCTTGACAAACATCCTCTTAATTAAATCAAACGGTAGGGTATGGATATCCACATCAAAATTCTCTAGCACTTGTATAGCATATGCACTCATTTTCAAAATTGTTTAAGCCTCTCCTGAAATGTCTAACAAAGGATGATTCATTCAATCATTTTTTCCATACACTTCTAGTAAACATAGTGAACTCATCAAATTACTAAGAACCATTAACTTGTGGTAAGGTGCTTTTCCTCATTCTTCATGCGCTTTAATGGAATGTGGCATACATGATTCTTCTTGAAAGAAAGTAGTTCTGTAAGAACCCTGGTGGTTCTCAACCCTGAAACCCTAACTGAAAATATTGTTTTTGCAATTTTTGTGTGTTTTGTGTGTTTTTTGTGGGTTTTTGTAATAATGCAAGAAGCTGCGATTTTATGCTAAATTGCTTTAAAAATCCAAAATAAATACTAAGGCAATAAAATTGCTTGGAAATTAACCAGAACATGTAGGCGCACCAATTTATTATATTTCCAGAGCTTTTACAATGCAAAAGATTGAACAAATGATAAATTAAGATTATTTTTTCAAAGAACCTGATTCTCCTTGCCAGGCGTCAAAAGTAACAGAGAAAGTATGTACGGCTGAATGAAGAACCAATCTCCAAGCTAGGAAACCAATGCGAAATCACCAGGAAACCAATGCGCATTAGATCTCAGTGAGAGAATCTGAAGACAGGGGGCGTAGTTCTCTAGAAATGATGGTACGGCCTGCAAGTACAAAAATGTACGGCCTGACTGCAACAGCAGCAAATAAAATAAGTACGGCCTCAAGGAATTAATGCCGATCTCCCAGAGATGACTTTGAAAGAAGTCGCTTGCTTCGATGGATATCTTCGATAAACTCGAATGAATAAATCAATGAGCTCAATCAATGTGAAGTCACCAAGATGCAATCTTCAACTGAGTATGCACCGTCTCAGTATGCCAATCTCTGAAGAGGTATCGTTCTCCAGAAATGAAACGTCTGCTGAAACCCTAGGTTTTGCAAACTCCAATGCTCAGAGCAAAATAAGACAAATTGGAATAACATCTCATAATGGTTCGATTTTGTCTTTCCTGTGAATATATATCCTTCTTGAAAAATTCGACCCAAAGCCTTCATTTAATAATCACTTAAATAAATGATTAATTATTGCGCTTTTGACTTAGGAGAAACTCATTTAATAATTGGCGCCTTTATTAATGAATAATAAATATTCATTATATCAAATATTAATACTTTATTATAAAGTATAATAAATACTTTATAATATGCCAATTTAATTAAATATTTAAATAATTAATAACGTGACTTTAATATAAAGTCAAAGTATTAATTATTTCATTAAACCAATAAATACTCCAATATTTCTCCGTCTGACTGTCAAACTGAAGAACTGGGTCGACTTCGAGCAAACCAGCTGAACCAGGTGCCCTGCCCAAAATAGCAGCTTCCGCCTGACCTAACTTTCTAAAAATAGAAAGTATCTGAAAAACCCCACTGAATGATTCTGCAAAGGCCCAACCTGAAACAACTGCAATACTGAAGCTACAAAACACTGAGTAACTGCCTCAGATGATCCTCTGCACACATCTGTCAGCCTACGAGGATCGAAATAATAGGCTAACCACGTCACCAGCTCTGCGCTGACTAGGATGGGGACATAACGGGCTTTGCGCCCTCCTCCAACTCAATGATATGCTCTATGCCTCTATCTGGAGGTCTACCAGGTGGAATGTCGCTAAACACTTTGGAGTGTTTAGTCCTCAATATTTGAATGTCAGGGTGGTACTCACCCTCTCGCTCCTGCTGAGCTGGCATCAACATGCACTCGCCGCCCAGTCAACCATGTCATGACGAATGAGCCTCTCGCATCCGCCTGAATGAAACCATCCTCAGATTACTGTCTCGAATAGCCTTGATGACATGAGGTCTCCCATCGACCTTGAACTTCATCTCCATGTCACGCAAATTGAGTGTGAACTCACCCAAATCGTGCAACCATGCCATCCCTAACACCACATCAGTATTTCCCATGTTAACAACATAGAATTCAGTCTTGAATTCATAGTTGTTCAGTCTCATCGGAAGATCAGTAATCTTTCGGTCACATCTGAGAGTGTACCCATCAGCCACCTTGACTCGAATACCCTCAAATGCCTCTGTCTGAATGCCACGTCTCTCCACCAATCGTGCATCAATGAAATTGTGTGTAGCACCAGTATCCAGTAATGTGATCACCTTCTGACCTGCTAGGAGCCCGCGGAGTCTAAACAAACCATCTCTCTGAAGGCTAGTCAAATGGGCTTCCTGTAACTTCCTTCCACCTTCGTGTTCACCCTCGTTTTCGGACCTGTCATCATCTGAAGGCTCGGAATCAGCTTGCTGGTCTGACAGATCAGATTGCTCTTCGCCTTCATAAAACCATTCCATCTGATTATTTTTGACCTTAGGACGAAGTGGGCATATATGTTTTTCATCGTAGGGTGCCTTGCACCAGAAACACAACTTTTTCTTTCTCAATTCGTTCAATGTTTCTTGGTCAAAGGGTGGTGCATTGCGTCTCTTAGGATCCGGTTGATCCTTCCTTCTGTCAAAAGGCTTATTCCTGTCATTATTTCTATCAAAAGGCCTATTAGGCCTCGTGTAGGGTGTCGAACCTGAATTGAACTTGCTGCGAGGTGCTGCAAGCTCCATGCTTCGCGCCTTCCTCATGGCCTCCTGAAGGGTAGGAGGGTGAAACGCCTTTACCCAACCTCTCATAGGTTCTGTCAAACCCTCAACGAAGAGTATAATGAGTCTCCGTTTTGAAATCCCTGTCACCATGACTGCAACTCTCTGAAACTCACCAATATAAGAATCCAAGCTACCCGTTTGCCTGAGCTGAGCTAGCTCCCTGAAATAAACTTCCAGATCCTTCTTATCAAATCGCTCTATGAGCCTGCTAGTGAACTCCTGGTAAGTATTGACAGCATGATGGCCAAGCGTATACATGCCGTGGTGCCACCAATCATGCGCTATTCCATCAAGATGCAAGGTAGCAAACTTAATGGCCTTGTCCTCCTGCATAGGCCTCAGTGATAAGTAGTTGTCCAATTTCTGGACCCAAGCCCTCGCTGATGTCTTATCGGACCCATCAAAATATGGCAAGGTAATCTTGCTAACCGCATACTGCAAATCCCTGTTCACCTGTGGCTGCGGCTGCTGATGCTGAGGGGGTCTACAGCCAAATTTGCCTCCTCCTCTGGGTTTATGAACATCCATAAACTCATGAAACGTTAATGCCTGCAGGATCTCAGGTGCTAGTGACATGTACTCACCATGAAACCTCGTCACATCTGCTACTGACATGCCATTATGTGGCTGAAACTCCCGATACTGCCCAAGCCTCTGAGTCCTGAGGAGGTGGAGCTCTCTAGGTAAGAAAGTAGGCTGACTGCCTCCGGGATAGATCGGTGATGGTCGGATGTGGTACTGATGCCAAAGGGCTGATCTATCTGTGGTCCCGCCGGGTCCAATCGTATATAATGAGGCTGCGATACTATCTGATAGTGCCCATCAATTGGGACACTGTCCATCATGTTATCATGCTCAACCTAAACTCCTCATCTGTAATACCCTCTGCATGCGCCTTCCTGAATCCCTAAGTCTCTCGAGGAATTCTCACGGTCTGCCATTAGGGTTGCAACACTGCTGCCACACTGCTGGAGCTAGATGAATACCAAGTACTGATGACCTGCCTCACCTTCAGAATCTATGGACCTGTGAAATATGCTAACCAATTTTTTTTAAGGAATAACACAAAACCAAAGAATGGATGATTGGATTAGCGTTAGCCTCAAATACAAATCTGAACTTGAATGGAAGATACTGAACTTAAACTGAAGAAACCGAACTTGAATAGAAGAACTACTCAACGTCAAGAATGTGCACTCAAGATCCCACTGAGGGCGAGGTGCTAACATATGACGGAGTTTAAGAAATTGAAATTATGAACTATTAGGCGGATAACCAGCCATGAGAGAACAATTCCACGCTACCACCAAACAGTGGGGGGAAAAGATTACAAATAAAGCAATTCATCCGCTGCGGCGGGCATCCACAATGCTGTGGGGATTCACCACTATGAGTGGGTATGAGATATTACAATTAAATTAACCTCACTGGCGGTAAACCATCCAGGGGACTTATGTGAGAAGAAACAGAAAGAAATTGCAGCAAATTAAACTGGAACAGTACTACTGTTTACAGTTTGTACAATGTGGAATAAGCTGCAAATTACATAAGGAATATAGAATTCTTCATACACAAGATTAAGAGATGATTTTCAATGATATTTTAACCCTCTAACAGCTGCTAATAAATCAGAAATCAGAACTTCAACAATCTGATGTAAAAACAGTAAACTGGAAATTACAATCTGCAACTGTGAGAATCAAGTAAATTATCATAACTCACTCAAATCTCCTCCAAATGGCGTGAAACGAGTTGCAAATGCACCTTACAAGTCTGGCGCCCAAGTTAGAATCCAGAAACAGCAATCAAAGTCTCCACTTTATTTGGCATGAATCCCAAGACATCATTAAATGGTACGGCCCTTGCGGAAAATCGATTTTGCAATATAAAATTGAATACTTGGAAATAAATTCCCAAACTTTGTGAAAGGTGGCGCCTTCAGTTGACTAATGCATGGCCAAAGTACCCAGAACAGAATAAAATTCGCTTTAGAAGTTATGAACAAAACTCAGCTTCAGCTGTGTAAAAACCAGGAACTTCAAAACTGTAGAATTCACCAAAATTATCAACCTTTATTGCTCAATCTGCTAGTCTGTTGTGAGAAGCAGCAATGTTCCAACTAGGTGTTATATTTCAAACACGAAATTGGGAAGGGGCTAGGAGGTAGCATCCTCGAAGCAATAGCAAAATGTCCATAGTCATTTTGACAGCATAACAGTAAGGTAATTGATGGATAACCCATGCTGGAGTCATGTCTTCATTTTATAAGAATTGAGAAACTCTTCAACTTCCTCAATGGTACGCCAACAGACAACTATTTGAATTCTCCTCATTTTCAAATTTCATAAAATAATATTCCTCATAAAGTGGCGTCCCTTTTTCCTCCAAGCATAACTTCAAAAATATAAAATATTAATATCTCCTTATGACAAGGCGTACCCTTCAAGTCCCTTTCTTTAAAACAACTTACAAGTTGTATCCTTAGGCCAAGGGGTGGTCAATTGAAAATTATAACACTTATGCCAATACTCAGCAATTTTCATCAATTAAGGCTTGAGAGGAAAATATTGAAACAATCAATAACATGCTTAACTGAAGTGATGATTGAAGACAACCAACTGCATACTGCCACAACTAGCATTTACTAAAAATAGTAAATAATATGAAATGCTACAAAAGCCAAGCCCAAGAAACCCTAATTTCCACCTCATTCCAGTCTACGGGTTCCGGAATAGACTGAAGAATACCAATGCTGATCACTAATGAGAAGGGGGCATTACAACCTGTCCAATCTTCGGCTCTGCCTGTCCCTACACCTTTAATGTAGTGAATAGTATCTCTGCTCATGAAAAAACAACCAAAAAGCACACTGTATTCTGAAAAAGAAACTGAAAAAGCACAGGATGGCAGGAGATCTGTGCTCTGATACCACTGTAAGAACCCTGGTGGTTCTCAACCCTGAAACCCTAACTGAAAATATTGTTTTTGCAATTTTTGTGTGTTTTGTGTGTTTTTTGTGGGTTTTTGTAATAATGCAAGAAGCTGCGATTTTATGCTAAATTGCTTTAAAAATCCAAAATAAATACTAAGGCAATAAAATTGCTTGGAAATTAACCAGAACATGTAGGCGCACCAATTTATTATATTTCCAGAGCTTTTACAATGCAAAAGATTGAACAAATGATAAAATAAGATTATTTTTTCAAAGAACCTGATTCTCCTTGCCAGGCGCCAAAAGTAACAGAGAAAGTATGTACGGCTGAATGAAGAACCAATCTCCAAGCTAGTTAACCAATGCGAAATCACCAGGAAACCAATGCGTACTAGATCTCAGTGAGAGAATCTGAAGACAGGGGGCGTAGTTCTCTAGAAATGATGGTACGGCCTACAAGTACAAAAATGTACGGCCTGACTGCAGCAGCAAATAAAATAAGTACGGCCTCAAGGAATTAATGCCAGATCTCCGGTAGATGACTCTGAAAGAAGTCGCCCCTGTTTGCTTGATGGATATTCTCTGATAAACTCTGAATGAATAAATCAATGAGCTCAATCTGTAACCTCTGTGTGAAGTCACCAAGATGCAATCTTCAACTGGTATCGCACCGTCTCAGTATGCCAATCTCTGAAGAGGTATCGTTCTCCAGAAATGAAACGTCTACTGAAACCCTAGGTTTTGCAAACTCCAATGCTCAGAGCAAAATAAGACAAATTGGAATAACATCTCATAATGGTTCGATTTTGTCTTTCCTGTGAATATATATCCTTCTTGAAAAATTCGACCCAAAGCCTTCATTTAATAATCACTTAAATAAATGATTAATTATTGCGCTTTTGACTTAGGAGAAACTCATTTAATAATTACGCCTTTATTAATTATGAATAATAAATATTCATTATATCAAATATTAATATTTTATTATAAAGTATACTAAATATTTATAATATGCCACTAATTAAATATTTAAATAATTAATAACGTGATTTATATATAAAGTCAAAGTATTAATTATTTCATTAACCAATAATACTCCAATATTTCTCCTGTCCGACCAAAACCAAGAACTGGTCGACTTCGAGCAAACCACCAACCAGTGCCCTCCCAAAATAGCAGCTTCCGCCTGACCTAACTTTCTAAAAATAGAAAGTATCTGAAAAACCCCACTGAATGATTCTGCAAAGGCCCAACCTGAAACAACTGCAATACTGAAGCTACAAAACACTGAGTAACTGCCTCAGATGATCCTCTGCACACATCTGTCAGCCTACGAGGATCGAAATAATAGGCTAACCACGTCACCAGCTCTGCGCTGACTAGGATGGGGACATCATAAGTTCTGACTTCTGTCTATGCAAATTTTAGTTATAAGATCAGTGAATTTAACATTTTTACAAATCTTTAGCACATCTATTGCAAACTTAGATTGTTGGTTGCATTATCTACAGGATTTCTTACATCCCTGATTACAATAGGAATTTTATGTGTGTTTATACCCATCCAAAAATAATCCATTGTCATTTATGCAGCTTTAATTATTTTACATATTGTTAAACGTTTTCCTTTCAGAATTAATTTTTTTCCATTCTACAATCTAACTTCCATAGCTGGTCTGGAATTAAATATGATGAGGTGTTTACTATGATAAAATATTTTCAAATGGAAGATTTCTTTTCCTGTTAGCACTAGCAAGAGTGTAATTTGTAAGATGCAGTCTATTTTTTGAATTCTATATTGCAAATGATAAATTTTTTGACAGATTTTCTAAACTTATTATTTTGGGGGGTTTGCAGATTGGAAATGATGCTACACAATTTGTTGGCCCCATTGTTTTGGCCCTTCTTTTGGAGGTTGGTTCCTTCTATTTTATTTTTCTTTTGAAACATGTGAATATTATTGCCATGAGAGTAGAATCATGCAATTAAAAAGACAGCTGCATAACCTTGTCCACATGTAGAGTGATGATGGGTTTTGTTACGTATCTACTACTGAGCTCTAAATGTATGGTGTCTACATACACTGTAATTTGGCAATTTAAAAGAATAGGTTCTAGATAAAATAGTAATGTCCAAGTTATATTCCTCTTATCAATTGCTACCTTCCAACACCTGATTGTTTTCCATGCATTGGTCTTTTTCAGCAGAATAAATGTTACCTACTCCATATAAGCAAAGGAGCATGCATGATTTCACAATTGCCCCAAGAGACATGGGGGTATCAATACGGGGACACAAAATTAGAATAGGTGAATAAATGAATAAGGAGATGAGTATATTATATATAAATGTAATTAGCAAAAATTGCATGGGGATGGGGAAATTGTCCATGATCCAATAATGGAGTGTTGTAACAACTATTCATGATTCAAACAAATTGATAAATTCTACTTTCTTTAACAATTGGTTCTTAACCACATCGAATTTGAGGGCTGTCTAATGAATTGAAATTATATATGACCATAAGTTCTTGGAAGTATGGCAGGAAGGCCTTACTACATAATAAACTAAAGGAAATGTCTAAATTAAAGTAGGTCAAGAACCAGAAAGCAATGGAAGTTGTACCTTAACTTTCCTCCACAATTTAGATTCCTAATTGCTGAGGCTGCAATACGGATGACAGCCATAAATTTCTGATCTTGATGTCAACTTGTACCCTTCTATAGTTCAAGGTTGATCAGAAGTTGGCAACCCTGTCACTTCTTGCAATAGCTCCTGGCTTATGGATTTTCTGTGAGGTATCTGATAGGTGTAGTCTGATTGTAGGGGCTTTTTAGGTTCACAATATCCCCATAACAAGATTCTATTTGTGATGTTAGGAGAATTGGTGACATCATTATTATTGAACACAAAGTTGAGTGCCTTTTTATTAATTTTTGAGGTGCTATAAAAAACATTATGCATATATTGCATAAATAAGATGCTTTTTAGCTTAGTTTTCAATTAGATTTAAAGCATTTGGTTTGATTGTATAAATCATAGAAGCATATATCTTTAAGTTATCAAAATTTCTCCCAATACATCTTTTGTCGCCTCCTCTAATGATAAATTGTCAAAAAACTCATGAGAAATTAATCAATTCAATGTTTTTTTATGAATGTTCCATAGGGATGCTCACCACCTCCCACCCTATGGCCGCTCATCCAAATCTCCCTGTTTCTAGGATGTGAGACTTGGTAGGGTACATCCCCCATCATCCCACAACCTCCACTCTAGAATTGAGGACATTTTTGGGATGTCCCCCTCATTTGCGGATGGGTTGAGGACTTTGGGATGTCCTCTAGATGTCCAGGGGACTCTCATGAGTCTCCCTCTCGTCCTTGAAACTTCTAGGCATCCCCTATGGCGAAAAAATGAAAATTCAATATATAAAAGAAAATATATTTTCTTTTTCAATCTTCATGCCAAAAACCCTAATTCTAATGGTCTATGGGTCCCACCCAAACCCTAATAACTCACAAAAATCTTAAAAATAGACATGTAAGCCTTATTCCAAATCACTCCCAAGTTTCAAAAAGAGTAAGGATTTGGTGTTGCAAAATGAAAGTGATAAAATTGTGGAAATGGCATGTTTGGGTGGTTTTGAAGGCCTTAATTTGTGGTGCCCCTCAACCCCATTGGGGGCTTAGCCCCAAAACCTCCAACTACCACCACCTCACCACTATCTTGTTGTTGTCCCAAAATGTAGGCCCTTGGTCACTCCATCCCTGAGACTTGTCCTCCATGCCCCGCCTGAATAAGCTCCATCAACCCATGTTGAGAATCACAAGCATGGATACCCAACTGAAAGTGATTTTCAACACATGGAAGAGAAATCTCAACGCATTCCCAAGTGCTAGTGAGAATCAAGTGCATTCTCCTTCATCAACCCTCAGGGAGAGTAACTTCATCCTTAATACCACTGAAATATTCCGAACCAATTTTTTTCAATTTTCAATTACAATAAGCAATGCAACACACATCTGTTAGGGTTAGCGCTTAAACCAAAACGATGCGGAATTCAACTCTAACCAAGGATGTACACCAGGATCCCGAATTGGGCAAGGTGTGAGCATATGGTCAGAGGATCTCAATGCATGCTGAAGAGTAACTCTAACCAAGAATGTGCCCAAGATGGACGAACATATGGTCAGAGGATCCCTACCATCTACAATTGCTGAAAGTAAACTCGACGCCAAGCATGTGCTTTCAAACCCAGAGTGGGAATGGAGCTACCATATGGCGGAGATGCTAAGTACTACAATGAAATTCAAAATGTAAATAGGCGGCAAGCCAGCCTCTTCCACTTATTTAGTGGGTGTTACAAGCATGAAGAGAAAGATGAGAAGAAATGCTGACAGTACTATTGTTCAACTTACAATTTGATAGAAAGTGCCTGCCATGAAAAGGATTAGAAGCTATCCAAATGCTGCAATAATGAATAAGGTCTCCTCAAAGCTTGTTAAGACTTTTTGATCATAATCCCTTCACCAAAATGCAATTTCCTAAATCTGTTATGATAGACCAGCAACCTAAAATGCTTAACCAGCAACACTGAACCCTAATAAATTGCTTGTAACTCACTCATTTCTCAACCCAAAGACCTCAAATAAAGTGCATTAGCTTCCTAAGATGATGGCGCCCCATAATGAACCATAAAACTGACCCAAACTGATATATATTTTTTTGCACGAAAATCAAGATAAGTACAGAAAAGTACGGTCCTCTAAGAAGGGCGATTTCCTTCTAGAAAAATCAGCACTTAATCAAAAATTCTGAAACTTGTCAAACTTGGTCGCCCCTAGCATAGAAACTCAATGAATCACTACCCAGAACAAGAACATTTTTGTTTTCTAATATATGAGCAAAAACAACTTCCAGCTACACTGAATCAACAACTCTAGAAATTGATATAAAATGCAAGAACTGAACTTCAATGCAAACAATTGCTACAAAGAAAACCTCACTACAAGATTCTCTCAACTAAAACTATCTCACCACTAGTTGTTGTATTTCAAGCAAGAAGCAATGCCAAGGCTAGGAGGCATTCATTCCTCAAAGCAGTCCCAGTACCATTCCGGCAACATAACTTTACTGTAGTCATAAGATGCTAAAATGAAGACCCAAGGCTCCCTTTTATAACTTTGAGAAGACACCTCTAGAAGCTTCCAAAAGGTACGCCCATTCCTCAAGATGCTTTTAGGGTTTGACTTGACCATTGACCAAGCTTCAAGGTGGCATCCTTTTTCATAAAGGCAATTTTTCTTTAATTTAAAATTCTCTTCTCTCCAAAAGTTGGCGTCCCACCTCCAAGAGTAATATTTGACCTTAGAAATATTAAAACTTTCCCTGATGATGCGTCCACCCATGAGGTCCCCCTTTTCAGAACAACTTAAAGTCATGAAGCTAGGCCAAGGGGTTATAACATTATAATATAACATTATTTTAATTAAAATACTTATCTCTCCAGAAAATGCATCAAAAGGCCAAAACAACCATACCAACTGAACTGAAGCCAAAGTACCACTGCCAGAAATAGAATTTACTAAAAATAGTAAATTCGGAAAGTTGCACGGATCAAAGTGCATGCTATACCATTGCGAAGCTTTCTGAAAACCCAGAAAGAATCCGCAATCCAAAATCCCATACTCTGAGATGTAGCCATCATAACTTACTAAAAATAGTAAGCCCGGAAAGGTTGCCCGATGCAGTTGCACGTCATACCTCTGCGAAGCTCTCTGAAAACCCAGAAGGAAACTAGAATCCAAACAACCAAACTCCAACATGCAAACCCTTGAATCTTCAAAAGACCCACCAAGCAGTCGGAAACCCTAATTTTGCCTCTGACTAGCCGACAGCACAGCAGGGATAGACCATCAATCACTGAAAAGTGTAGTGCTAAAAATGGGGACATTACAGTCCGCCCTTCCCAAATTGCTTGTCCTCAAGCAATACCACCGCAACTCCAAAAAAAATAAGACCGATCCATACCAAAACAAGTATGATCCCAGGTTCCCAAGTCCGTCTCAGGAAGGACCCACCATGCCGATGCTGCACCACTCTGATCACATCACTGAAAACATCATGCCAATGCTGCACTAACCTTCCTTGTAACTCCAAAGTGTTACCATCGATGATACTCAAACTGAAATATCTTAAAGGACTGAGATCAATATCATGCAACGTCTCATGTCCAAGGTGCCCAAGGTTGCTTGTATCAACCATACCACTGTCAACCACAATTCTAGGTAAGAAGAAAGATAGGCTACTCAACTCAAAATCAATCTCCTTGGCATACCTCCACATGGTAACAAACGAAGCCCTGATAGCAAATGTGACCTCTTCAAATCTTCTTGCGAAGAGGGAAGCAATCCTTTGCAAGAGCTCAACAAACTCATACTCATGTCTCCTCATGGAACTACTATGCATCAACTGAATTATATTGACACCACCATGAAGACTTCTAATCACTCTTACAGTTCCAACTCCAAGAGTCTCAGAATGAAAAGCCAAAGCATGTGGAAGTTCGCTGTCCCGAACCAATATAGTAAAGAAACTATCAAAATTTTCTTCACAAACCTTCATAAGGTGAACTCCGAGAATAGGATAGGTGTGAAGGAACAAATAATCTCTGCTGTTAAAGGCTGAAGTCAGTGAAGTACAATCTAATTTTAGTACTTCACACCAGGAAAAACAGCAGCACCAATGAAATTTTCAAGTGTGAGTGAATGAGATGAGCATTGAGTTGCAAGATAACACCTCAAAAATGGTAGGAAAACACACTAGCGTAATCTCCAACTGAAAATTACCACCTCTTTGACAAGTAGTGATGGGAAAACTCTCCCAAACGAGAGTAACTCCACAAGTAAAGTGGCTGGTCTGCCTCCAACCAGCAAGCTCATGTCTCAAAATCTGCCTTTGTCTTGGTCGAGGATCACTGCCAAGAGCAACCAACTGTACATCTTTCCAACCCATACTCAAAATTTCTCTCCAATCCATTTGTTGATGAACAAATGGAACCATCAAGTGGCTGGAAAAGAAGGGAACAATACCAACAAAACTGAAAATTTGATCCTTATCCCTCCAAAAGTCCTTTCTCCAAGTAATAAGCTCCATCAACCCATGTTGAGAATCCCAAGCATGGATACCCAATTGAAAGTGATTTTCAACACATGGAAGAGAAATCTCAACGCATTCCCAAGTGCTAGTGAGAATCAAGTGCATTCTCCTGAAACTGATGCCCCACCTAGAGAATCCTTGAAGCCTATCCATGAAAGTTCCAACAACATTGGAGCATGGAATATTAGATGACCTCAAATCCAACTCCAACAATGGACTAATAAGTGCCAAAGCATCATTCATCCAAAGGGTTGGATTGCATCATTCATCCAAAGGGTTGGATTGAAAAGCATACAAACACCAAGTTCTGGTCCATCTTTTTTCCCTACTTCATGAGTAACAAGACTAAAACCTTT
>VDFB02069685.1:0-11614 GCA_007258455.2 Sequoia sempervirens | reverse complement strand
TACTAGATCAATGATTACTGAGGCTGGTTTATGGAAAGTTTACTAGAAAGAAGTTATTCATACTGCTATTTATGTATTCAATTGAGTTCAAGCAAGAGAAAATAGTACAAAGACTCCCTATAAGCTACGATATGGAAGAATTCCTATTGTTATTTGGAAGCAAATGCTATATCAAAAGAGATGAGGAAACTTTGAGTAAGTTTGATGCAAGAAGTGATGAAGGAATTCTTCTTGGATATTCTACTAATAGTAAGGCATACAGATGTTTCAATAAAAGACTAATAAATATTGTAGAGAGCTCGAATGTGAAGGTTGATGAGACAATGAAGAATCCTATTGACATTGACATATATGTATCTAATGAGCATGATTGTGTAAGAATAGAATAATTTGTGGAAGAATAGGAAAAAGATGAGCAAGGGAAGTAGGATGAACAAAATAAAACAAAAGAAGATGCTCTGGTGATGTCCCCTAAGACACCGAAATATGTACAGAAGAATCATCCAGAAAGAGAGATTATTGGAGACAAGAAAAAAGGCGTGTTAACCAGAAGTAGAGCTACTATTGAAGTAAATTTATGTCTATTTTATGAGGTTGTACCGAAGACTATAGGTGAATCTTGTAAAGATGAACATTGGAAGGAAGCTATGAAAGAAGAAATTATGCAGATTGAGAAGAATCAAACTTGGGAATTGCTCCCAAGACCGTTAGACAAAAACATCATTGGATCAAAATGGCTATTTAGAAATAAGTTAAATGAGAATGGAGAAGTTGTCAGAAACAAAGCGAGGCTTTTGTGTAAAGGCTACTCACAGGTAGAAGGTATAGATTTTCAAGAAAAAAATTCTTTGGTAGCAAGAATGGAAGCTATAAGGATGTTCTTGGCATTTGCTGCTCATAAGGACTTTAAGGTCTATCAGATGGATGTCAAGTCAGTATTTTTGAATGGTGAACTAGAAGAGGAATTTTATATGGAACAATTGAAAGGATTTCAGTTAATAGATCAACTAGATATGGTGTGCATATTGAAGAAAGCTTTATGTGGGTTGAAGAAAGCTCCTAGAGAATGGTATGTGAGGTTAGATAAGTATTTGATTCAGCGAGGCTTTAACAAAGGTATGACGGATAGTAATTTGTACTTTAAGATTGAAAATGACAGAATCTTTATTGTAGTAGTGTATGTTGATGACATTATCTTTGGAGGAAATGAAACTATGTGCAAGAGGTTTGCGGAAGAAATTTGAAATTTCTATGTTTGGTGAGATGAATTTCTTTCTTGGGTTATAGATTAATCAAACAGAGAAGGGAATTTTTATTTCACAATCTAAGTATGTGAGAGAAATGTTGAAGAAGTTTGGGATGGATGGTTCCGAACCGGTAAGTACTCCTATGGTGACTTGATGCAAATTGGGAAAAGTTGATGATTCACCTAAGACTGATCAAAGCAAGTATAGATGTATGATTGGCAGACTATTGTATTCGATTGGTACTAAACTAGATATAATGCATGTTGTCTCTCTTGTGGCTAGATTTAAATAAGACCCTAAAGAAACACATGCTGTTGTTAAAATAATTTTCAGCTATTTGAATGGCACTTCGGATTATGGATTATGGCATCCTAAAGATATTGATTTTACACTTAGTGCCTATACAGATGCATATTGGGTTAGATGTGTAGATGACAGGAAAAGTACAAGTGGTGGTGCATTCTTTCTTGGATGTAGATTAGTGGCATGGTCAAGCAAGAAGCAAGATTTAGTCTCCTTTTCTACTGTTGAAGCTGAGTATATTGCAATTGCATCTTGTTGTACACAAGTTTTATGGATGAAATAGACATTGAAAGATATCATTGTGGTATATGATGATCCCATTTCTATTTTTTGTGATAATACAAGTGCAATTAGCATTTCAAAGAATCATGTGATGCACTGGAGGACAAAGCATATATATATCAAATATCATTTATTGAGAGAGAAGATCATAGAGAATGAAGTAAAGCTTGAGTATGTTCCGACGAAGGATCTAGTTGCCGATATTTTCACGAAGGCTCTTCCTAAAGATACTTTTGAGTATCTCTGGGAAAAGTTGGGAGTCATTTCCCCTCCTTTCCTAAACTAGATGCATATGGAGATGCATCAATCCTTTGGATCTATGGATCTCTCTTTCTTTTGGGCTAATGTTTTGGTGGATACCTCTAAGGGGGAGCAAATAGTATCAGGTGTTGTCATTATGAGTATTTTGTTTTTCATGTCAAAGGAGAAATCAATGTAAAGTATACTTTTTCCTTTGCCATTGATGTCAAAGGGGGAGAAGATGCATGTGAAAAAGGAAAGAAATTTTGGGAGAAAAAGCATATATGGAACTATCTTCTAAAGGGGAGAAATAGAAAAATGTATTCAGAGCTTGTATATTGTCTTTGATGGTTTTTCACATCATCTGTTGCCATCAATGACAATGGGAAATATTATTGCAAGAATGGAAAGATTCAAAGGTGTTGTCATTGATGTCAACTGATTAGTTGGTTATCTACTAGTTATTAGTTGTATATGTCGAGGATATTGAGAAAATTGTAATAAAGATATGTTGTAGGTGTTATGTGGTTGCTCCAGTTTTTGGTCTATATTTGCTCCTATGGTTGTGCAGTTCAGATATGTTGTTCATGGTTGTGAGAAGGTGCTATATTCAGATTATTGGTTGTTGGTTCATGGTACAATGCATGTTGTATTCACCAGTTGTGAACTGTGGTTCTCTTTGATTCTGATTGAGGTTGGAGAGAAATGGTGTTGGTCTGGATTTCTCTTTGATGAAGTCTTATTACATATGGTTCTAAAGTTGAGTTTCCCTAAATGTATTGAAGTTAATTTCGGCATTTGAAAAGTTTGTTCTTAATGGTTCTATGTGTTTTACATTGGTGTGGCCGAACTCGTGTGAAATACTACTTTTGAGAATGATGAAGTGTGTGTTTGGGTCACCCTCATTCTAATTCCACCCTAGGATGTCTTGGTGCCAACCTAATTTGAATTTGGATTTGGATAGACGACTTTTGATATCTTTCAAAGTTGAAGATGGTGTAAATACAAAATGAGTTAGTAATGGAAAATATACAAGAGTGAAGAAGAAGCGTGATAAGAGAAAAGAGAAAGTGTAGTTTTGTGCGACATTGATTATATTTAGTAAGAGTGTGTGTTGAGAGTGTAGGAGATTAGTGTGAAGCTTAATGTTGAGTTTCTAGATGCAGTGAGCAGAAGGTGAACTCTATCATTCACGCAAGTTGATCAAGTGACTATGGTGGGATCCTTTGTTGCATTAGGATTGTAGTCTCTCTGTAACAAGTCTTCTTTGTCTTCTTTGTATCTCAATGGCAGTGATCCCTACGAGTTGTAACCCTATTGGATAGTGAGTCCTTGTTCTAGACAGTGAGTCCTTATTTCAGGTAGTTAGTCTTTTTGTAATTAGTTTTGATATTCTCTATAGTGTGAGTTAATCCTCACCATGGTTTTTCCCTCATTGGGTTTTCCACGTAAATCTGGTGTTACTGTGTTTATGTGTTGGATTTGAGTTTTTGCATTGGAATTTGATAATTAATCATTCAAGCACTATTAAGTATTAGTTTTGGTGATTGAATTAAAGGTTTAATTTTGTGACAACCAATTCACCCCCCCTCCCAGTTGTCCTATTCAAAAATTGGTATCAGAGAACAAGGTTCCTTGGTGAAGAGCTTAACCACTTGAGGAAGGTCCGAGATGGCTGGCAAAATAATTTTTGATTATCCAAGGTTTGATGGAACTAACTATGGTATCTGGAAATTATTGATGGAAGAATATCTGGAGTATTGTGGATATGATGTGGGGAAAGCTTACAAAAATCCTTACATTCCTCCTGCTAATGGTTTGAGTACACCTGAAGAGATCAAAGCACATGAAGCGAACAATAAGGCAAAGTTCATCTTGAAGAATAGTCTAGTACATTCCGAGTTGATTAAGGTTCAAATTTTGAAAATGGCTAAGGAAGTCTGGGATGCTTTGGAAATAGTGCATGATGGTAATGAAAGAGTTAAAGAAGCAAAATTACAAAACTTGGAAACACAGTTTGATCTTCTACATATGTTTGAAAATGAGAATATTAAAGCTTATGTACAGATATTGGATGATATAGTGGCCAAAGTGAGAGGACTCAGTGCTACTATAGATGAAGACAGGATTGTAAAGAAGATTCTCAAAACTCTTCCTGATGCTTACAGTGAGAAAGTGAGTGCTATTAAGTAGACTAAAGATTGTATGACCTATACTAAGGATCTGCTGTTGGGATTTTTGATATCTTATGATATGAGGAAGTTGAGTCTAAGGAATGGGTGTAAATCAAAGATTGCTTTTAAAGCTACAAAAGTTGAAGATCTGGATGAAGAAAACTTTAATGAAATTGAATCCAACTTTGTAAGAACAATGAGAAAAGGCTTAAATAAGTATGAAGGTAAGTTTCCCTTTAAATGCTTTAGTTGTGGAGAAATAGGTCATTATGTTGCGAAGTGTCCGAAAATAGCTAAAAGAAATAAACAAAGATATGAGAAAGAAAAGAAAGGGAAGAAGATTAACAAAGCTTATTATGTGAATGAGAATTCTAGTATATCTGATGAGGATTCAGAATATGAAGACCTTGATGACTATGAATGCTTGTTCTTGGTGTTTAAGGATGAACCTACTTCTGCTAATTCTTTAAGACATGTAAAATAAAGCCCTCCGTAGAAGGAGAAAAATGAAGGTACGGTTATCTCTACCCTACATGCTTTAGCAAGAAAATAAATTTTGGGTAGTTGATAGTGGTTGTTCACATCACATGACTGGTGATAAGAGTAAGTTTTTTAAGCTTGAAAAATATGATGGAGGCTTGGTTATGTTTGGAGATGATACTGGTGCTAAAATCTGTGGGATAAGTTTAGTAAGTTTTGATGGAAAGCATCATACTAACAATGTCTACTATGTCAAGGGTTTAAGGCATAATTTGTTGAGTGTTGGTCAGATGTGTAGAAAAGGATATTATTTTGTGTTTAAGGATGAGAGATGTGAGATTTGAAAAGGATCCAAACATTGATTGCTACAAGAAAGAAATTTGAAGGGACTATCTATCAACTTAAGGGTGTTGATGGATAATGTTTTATGACTCAGATTAATGACAGTTGGTTATGGCATAGGAGAATGTGTCACATGAATTTTTATAACCTGGCAAGGATCAGTGTTGTTCAAGTCGTGAGAGATTTACCAAGAATTGCAAAGCATGTTAATGTTATTTATAGGAATTGTCAGTTTGGAAAGCAAGCAAGAAATCATTACAAATCAAAGGAATAGTCCACTACTAGACTACTGCATTTAGTTCATACAAATCTTTGTGGTCCTATGAGAGTAATAATTCTACTTCGTGAAAGGTATTTTATGCTTTTAGTTGATGATTATTCTAGATACACATGGGTTACATTTCTTAGAGAGAAATCAGATGCATTAGATAGATTCAAGGCATTCAAAGCTATGGTTGAAAATGAAGTGAATTTGAAGATAAAATGCTTAAGATCTGATAGAGGTGGAGAATTCACCTCCCATGAGTTTAAAATTTTTTGTGAAGTGCATAGAATAAAGAGATAGTTATCTGCCCCAAGAACTCCTCAGCAGAATGGAGTTGTTGAAAGGAAAAAAAGAACAATTGAAGAGGTTGCTAGATCAATGATTATTGAGGCTAGTTTATCGAAAGTTTACTGGAAAGAAGCTATTCATATTGTTGTTTATTTATTCAATCAAGTTCAAGCAAGAGATAATAGTACAAAGAGTACCTACGAGCTATGGCATGGAAGAATTCCTACTGTTAAATATTTCAAAGTATTTGGAAGCAAATGCTATATCAAAAGAGATGAGGAAACTTTGAGTAAGTTTGATGCAAGAAGTGATTAAGGAAATTTTCTTCCATATTCTACTAATAGCAAGGCATACAAATATTTCAATAAAAGACTAAGAAAGGTTGTAGAGAGCTCGAATGTGAAGGTTGATGAGACAATGAAGAATCCTATTAACATTGACGAATATGTATCTGATGAGCATGATTGTGTAAGAGGAGAATAATTTATGGAAGAACAGGAAAATGATGAGCACAAGAAGCAAGATGAAAAAAATAAAACAAAAGAAGATGCTCTGGTGATGTCCCCTAAGACACCGAAATATGTACAGAAGAATCATTCAGAAAGAGAGATTATTGGAGACAAGACAAAAGGCATATTAACCAAAAGCAGAGCTGCTACTGAAGTAAATCTATGTCTATTTTCTGAGGTTGAACCGAAGGCTGTAGGTGAAGCTTGTAAAGATGAACATTGGAAGGAAGCTATGAAAGAAGAACTTATGCAGAATTAGAAGAATCAAACTTGGGAATTGGTTCCAAGACTGGTAGAAAAAAATACCATTGGATCTAAATGGGTATTCAAAAATAAGTTGAATGAGAATGGAGAAGTTTTCAAAAACAAAGCAAGGCTTGTGTCTAAAGGCTACTCACAGGTAGAAGGTATAGATTTTTAGGAAATTTTTTCTTTGGTAGCAAGAATGGAAGCTATAAGGATGTTCTTGGAATTTTTTTCTCATAAAGACTTTAAGGTCTATCAAATGGATGTCAAGTCAGCATTTAGAATAGTGAACTAGAAGAGGAAGTTTATATGGAACAATCAAAAGGATTTCAATTAACAGATGAACTGGATATGGTGTATGGATTGAAGAAAGCTTTATCTGGGTTGAAGCAAGCTCCTAGAGCATGGTATGTGAGGTTAGATAAGTATTTGATTCAATAAGGCTTTGACAAAGGTACGTCGGATAGTTATTTATACTTTAAGATTGAAAATGATAGAATCTTGATTGTAGTAATGTGTGTTGATGACATTATCTTTGGAGGAAATGAAACTACATGCAAGAGGTTTGTAGAAGAAATTTGAAATTTCTATGTTTGGCGAGATGAATTTCTTTCTTGGGCTACAGATTAATCAAATAAAGAAGGGAATTTTCATTTCAAAATCTAAGTATGTGAGAGAAATGTTGAAGAAGTTTGGGATGGATGGTTCCAAATCAATAAGTACTCCTATGGTGACTGGATGCAAATTGGGAAAAGATGATGATTCACCTAAGGCTAATCAGAGCAAGTATAGATCTATGATTGGTGAACTATTGTATTTGACGCTACTAGATCGATATATGCATGTTGGGTTCATCTTGTGGATAGATTTCAAGAAGACCCTAAGGAAACACATGTTGTTAAAAGAATTTTTAGATATTTGAATGCAACTCTAGATTATGGATTATGGTATCCTAAAGATACCGATTTTACACTTAGTGCCTATATAGATGTAGATTGGTGGCATGGTTGAGTAAGAAGCAAGATTCGGTCTCCTTTTCTATTGTTGAAGCTAAGTATATTATTGTTGCATCTTGTTGTACACAAGTTCTATGGATGAAACAGACATTGAAAGATATCACAATGGCATATGATGATCCCATTTCTATTTTATGTGATAATACAAGTGCAATTAACATTTCAAATAATCCTATGATGCACTGGAGGACAAAGCATATATCTATAAAATATCATTTCTTAAGAGAGAAGGTCATGGAGAATGAAGTAAAGCTTGATTATGTTTCGATGAAGGATCAAGTTGCTAATATTTTTTTGAAGGATCTTTCTAAAGATACTTTTGAGTATCTTTGAGAGAAATTGGGGGTTATTGACCCTCCTTTCTTGAACTAGATGCATATGGAGATGCACCAGCCCTATGGATCTATGGATCTATATTTCTTTTGGGCTGATGTTTTGGTGGCTACCTCTCAGGGGGAGCAAGTAGTATTAGGTGTTGTCATTATGATTACTTTGTTTTCATGTCAAAGGAGAAATCAATGTAAATTATTCTTTTTCCTTTTCCATTGATGTCAAAGGGAGAGAAGATGCATGTGAAAAAGGAAAGAAATTTTGGGAGAAGAATCATATATGGAACTATCTTCTAAAGGGGAGAAACAAAAAAAAATGTATTTAGAGATTGTATGTTGTCTTTGATGGTTTTTCACATCATGTGTTTCCATCAATGACAAAGGGGGAGATTGTTGCAAGAATGGAAATATTGAAGGTGTTGTCATTGATGTCAATCGGTCAACTAGTTATCTTCTAGTTGCTGTTGGTTGTATATGTTGAGGATATTGAGAAAATTATAACAAAGATATGTTGTAGGTGTTCTGTGGTTGCTTTGATTTTTTGTTTGAATTTTCTCCTATGGTTGTGTGGTTTAGATATGTTGTTCATGGTTGTGAGAAGGTGCTATATTCAGACCTTGGTTTCTAGTTCATGGTACAGTGCAAGTTGTGTTCACCAGTTGTGAACTGTGGTTCTCTTTGATTTTGATTGAGGTCTAGGAGAAATGGTGTTGGTTGGGATTTATCTTTGGTGAATTCTTATGATGTATGGTTCTAAATTTGAGTTGACATGATTGCATTGAAGTTAATTTTTGCATTTGGAAAGTTTGTGCTTAATGGTTTTGTGTTTTACACTAGTGTGGTCGACCTTGTTTGAAACACTACTTTCGAGAATGATGAAGCATGTGTTTGGGTCACCCTCATTCTAATTCTGCCTTAGGATGTCTTAAAACCAACCTAATTTGAATTTGGATTTGGATAGCCAACTTTGGATATGTTTCAAAGTTGAATATGGTATAAATACAAGATGAGTTAGTAATGGAAAATATACAAGAGCAAATGAGTGTGATAAGAGAAAAGAGAAAGTACAGTTTTGTGTGACGTTGATTCTATTCAGTAAGAGTGTGTGTTGAGAGTGTAGGAGATTAGTTTGAATCTTAATGTTGAGTTTCTGGGTGCAGTGAGCAGAAGGTGAACTCTATCATTCATGCAAGTTGATCAAGTGACTGTGGTGGAATCCTTTGTTGCATTGGGATTGTAGTCTCTCTGTGGCAGTGAGCCCTCCGAATTGTAGCCCATTTGGATAGTGATTCCTTGTTCTAGACAGTGATTCCTTATTTCAAGCAGTGAGCCTTTTTGTAATCGGTTTGATATTCTCTATAGTGTGATTTAATCCTCACCGTGGTTTTTCCCTCATTGGGTTTTCCATGTAAATCTGGTGTTACTGTGTTTATGTGTTGGATTTGAGTTTCTGCATTGGCATTTGATGATTAATCATTCAAGCAATATTAAGTATTATTTTTAGTGATTGAATTAAAGGTTTAATCCTGTGACAACTGATTCACCCCCCCCCCTCTTAGTTTTCCTATTCAACAATAAGTGGGTAAATAGAGGGGACTTTTTATTATGAGTGAAACAGATATATGGGTGTGGATAAAAAATTGAATTTATTATGGATGGAATGAGAAGTTGGGTAGAAAGCTTTGATAGATGGTGGATGGAGATTATTTACTCATGGAATTTGTTTACTAGGTTTTCACCAAGGTACCTGTCCTAAAGCACCACTGAAGTTTCTTTCACTAGAGGACGATTTTTTTATCTTTACTATTTTGATTTTTTTGTTTTGTATTGGGTAATACCACAATAATGAGTCCCACTTTTTGACCAAAATGGACATTCATGTCAACATTTTTAACTAAATCTTTACTTTCTGAGACCTATAGAAGCTAAACCATTAAGAATTTGAAGATGAAGCAAACTAGTAATTTATGGAAACTTGTGTGTAGATTCTAAATATAATTTTTTAATTCTTTTTGAAATAAATTGTGAATCTTTCAACATATCCTTTGATATATAGTTTTTAATAGTAAACAAAATTTTCAAAAAATGTTTATGGTGTCCAACATAACTTTTTTCTAGAAAGGATCAAATTCTAATTTTTAAAATATAGATTTTTAACATTAATATCTAGTACATGGATATATTTTAATAATTTTTTATTAATTTTTTTTAAAATTAATTTTTGAAGTCACTATAACTATAATTTGGACATAGGTGTATTTCATCAAGCATAACATGTTGTGTATAATCAAAATTCAATTTTTTTTGGTGAAACAAGGACATTAATACGTAGTGCAAAGGTATTTTTTGGAATTTTTTCAATGGTTTACTATTTTTCTACCTATGTAGAATGAAGAACTTGATTCTTGATGAAAAAATTATGTTCAGTATATTGTAAGTTTGAGGAGATTATCATTGGCATGGTTGTTGGCAACATGAGCATGAGGATGATATATATAGTATACAAATATAGTGTTTTGATTGAAATCAGCATTGTGGTTTGAGGTCTATATTGATGATCAAGTTATCTGATGTGCATATGTGTTTGAAATGATGGAAATCCAATATAGAGATGTGGATTTTTTTCTCTAGTGCAGAATAGATGAGTTGTTTATATGGCTAAGTGTTAGAACATCAAGTTTTAGTATACATTGCATTTAGTTTTTGGTCTGCATTGGTCCACTTTGAAGTATTTTAGTTTGTGGTTCTAAGGAAATTTTATTCGATGTCAAAGGAGTCTAAATCCAAAGTTTCATGTTGTTTTGACCTCTAGTGCAGAAGTTATGGATGACAGTATATTAGGTTCTCCAATGATAGTGTTTCTTGTATAGAGTACTTGTTTGGATTGGTTTACATTACTCTACTGAATAATATTTGGTCTTTCAGATTTTTGGAAGTGTTTATAGGTGTCAATTGCATCTAAGTTCCAAGTGGTGTGTATTTTGGAAGTCCTCATGTCAGTTTGTGGATAATTAGTTGGAATATTTTGGTGTTGTTCACTAGCAGTGTTGACCTATTCTGTTTAGGGTCGTGTGGAGTTAAAGGAAGTTTTGATCAGTTATGTGGAGCTATTATAGGTCCATGTTGATCTATTTTATGTGTTAAAAGTTTTGGAATAAGGTGTGAAGCGTATATGTTTTATCTTGAGCCGACAAGTTATTATTTTGTATGGTACATCTAATTAGGTCGACCTTATTGATGTTGTAGGTGATTATGAATGTAAAAGATATAAATGTAATTTTAATTTCTGGTGTTGTGAGGATGACATGATGATGTGATGATTAAGTGGTGCGGTGTGAATTCCTAAGTAGAGCATGTGAATGTGATGTGAATGCATAGTAGAGTAGAGTGTTAGAGCAGAGTAATATGAAGTGTGTTGATTTAGTATTATGAGATTCATTGGAACTATATTTCTTGTATATTGTAGATGCATTTGTAGTAGTTCAAATCTTGGTAGTGAGCCATCCCTCTCTTCTATTTCTCTTATTCCCTGAATAGTGTGCCCATCAGACAGTGATTCCACCTAGCAGTGAGCCTTTCTATAATATCTTATAACCGGTTATAGTAGATTGTCAGCTAATCCTCATCGTGGTTTTTCCCTTTTTGGGTTTTCCACATAAAAATATGTTGTTCATGTGTTATATGCTTTGATGATTTATTTCATCATTTATTTCCTTACTGAAAATAGAATATGATATATGGAATGAATGTTTAAATGTTTAAGTGGTTTTAGAGAATATTGATTCACCCTCCTCTCATTATTCTAGGTGTTCAAAAATTGGTATCAGATCTTGGTTCCTTCATTTGGATTGATCATTGAGGTAGATCTTGGAGTTGAACAAATGGCTACAAGG
>VDFB02069684.1:0-107252 GCA_007258455.2 Sequoia sempervirens | reverse complement strand
GAATTGGCCTCTGAACTGATTCTGTGATAGGTTGTCTGTCAGGCTCCATGTGTGTAATAGTGGCAAGCGCCTTGCCCTTTGAATTGTTTGGCGCTTGACCTTTCTTGGGAGGATTACTCCTCTTCTTTTGTTTAGGTTTTGACGAGGAAGGTAGCGAAGGATTCACCACTACTGGCGGCTCTGCTCTAGGCACACTTACCCTACTTGTCTTCTTGCTGTCGAGGTAAAGTATACTATTCTGAATAACTCTACTTGACCTCTCTTTGACCGTTGCGTATTCCTTGGCGTACCAATCAACTGCTGGCAACGGTTGTGTATCAACCTGCTCTCTGAAAAACTGAGGAAGAACTTCTCCCTCATCATCTAATAAACCTCCCACATCTTCTGACAAGAAAGCAAAAATTTGTGAGAGAGAGAAGCGGCCGTAACTACGTCTGCGAACCTCGAAGTCATCTGTGCAATTTGCCCAGTAATCCTCCATAGAAGGCTCGTGATATGTACCTCCAGCAAGGCGAGTTGTATAATGACCTAAAAGATCATAGGCACGTGCTTCGACAAGATACTTAAGATGATATCTCTCAAGCTCTTGTCCTGCAATTTTAGCATCAATTGCCGACTTGCACCAATACATTCCAAACTGAAAAGGAAAGTTGAGAGATGGTTTGTGCCTGCGGCGTAGAAGACGATGAACATCATGCATTTGTCTCAGGAACTCCTGAAAGATTGTCTTATCCGAAGGATAACGTGGAAGCATAGCTGGATTTCTTGTAAACCCGTATACTCGGATGTAGGTGTGTGTTGGGAATTGAATAAACCAATCCGCCCATCCATCCATTGCTGCCCTAGCAACTGCCAAGATACGAACGTGCAACTCCCGGTCCAAGTTTCTCACTGTATAAGTCAGAAAAGCCTCATGAACACGCTTGAAATGACGTTCAACTCTGGTGAACTCAAGCTAATTATAATACTGGTAGACTTTCTGAACACTGAGAATGCCCACGGTGTTTAGTCCTCGAACGACCCGATAAGCGATCAAGTACACGAGATATGAACACATGTGAAACTCATGGGCAACTAGGAAACCGGTAATCTGCCTGCGGAGAATATCACTGATGAAGGATGCCTAGTCATAATGCTCCTGCCAGAAATGATGCGACCAATAATGTAATACATCCAAGGCTGGAAAACATTCGCATGTGCTTGACCTGAGACACGATTCAGGAGTGTGATTAGAATTGCGTACTCATCCTTGTATTCACCACAACCCACATTGTTTGGCAATCTATTCTTTGCTTGTTTTAACCATGTTTCTGCCATCTTCTTTTGACACTTGTCCATATCAGCATCAAA
This sequence comes from Sequoia sempervirens, assembly GCA_007258455.2. Lineage (NCBI taxonomy): Eukaryota > Viridiplantae > Streptophyta > Pinopsida > Cupressales > Cupressaceae > Sequoia > Sequoia sempervirens. The sequence goes on along the minus strand of VDFB02069684.1, from coordinate 105,902 downwards.
TGCCTGCTCACACTGCTCCATGGAAATAACCAGACTGTTAGGGTGTTGAGGAATGCCAAAACTCCTTTCAATGTCTAGAGGCTTAAGACTGCAAATGACTTGTTCGTCAACTGACACTATCTCACGAGTAGTAGAATTGTAATGCTTAATACAAGCCATCACGAATTCAACACAATGAACGGAGATAGGTATGGAAGCGGCCTCTAGTAAACCAGACTGCTCAATATTTTGAATAATTGAAGCTCTGATCTTAACAGGATCAAGAACTGCTTCTGGCAACACCTTGTGAAGATCTGTCTCAACCAACCTGAGAAAGTCATGAGTAAGGACTGTTTTGGTCCTGTATTCGAGCTGAGTGAACTGCATTCTGAAAAATTCGCCTGTTGACTGTGAACTTGACTATGTTCTGACAAGATTTTTGGAAGCTAAAAATAGCCTGCGAGAGTTAAAAATAACCTTTCGAAGAATTATTTTCAGCGAAAAATCTAAGATATGGGTTTTGTCCAGAAAAAAATTCTAAGACTACCCAGAATGTCAAATATACGAAAATTCAACTTCTACTCGATTGTACAAAGACTTTTCAGTTGAGAAAATTAGTAACTCGAGAACGAATGTTCTGAAGTTAAAAATTCCTGAAAAATCAAGTGCACGATTTTAACTCGAGGTAATTATATAGAAATGATCCAGATACTGAGACTTGTAGAATTCGCCAATTTCAGGAACATGCAAACTGGAATTTGAGAGAAAACTGAGATTCAAGGATGAAAAAGACGTTTTTAGTATGTTCTTTTTTTGTGAAAATCGCCCCTGAATTCTTCAAATTGCTGATAATTGTGAACTTTAACTTGCAAAAAGATATGTTAGATAAAATCGCCTTTGGAAATTGATGAGAAATTCGCCTTTGATCTGGAAGAATTCGCCCTTGCTTGAAAACCACGAATTTTCTTGAAATTTGCGCCTTTGTCTTTGAGGAAATTCGAATTTGCCTTTGAAGAAAACACGAATTTATATGAAGTTTGAGAATTCGCCTTTGATCTTACTGAAGAATTTGCGAATTTGCCTTAAGCCTTTGGATTTGCTTTGAGAAATACGAATTTTGTTTGAAACTATGAATTTCCCTTAAAGATGCGCGCCTTTACTTCTTGAAGAAATACAAACTTCTCTTGATAAAATTCGCTTTGAAAATTGATAAAATTCGATTTCCTTTGGAGATATGAATTTGCTTTGAAAAAATACGAATTTCTCTTAAGATTGAATTTTCTCTTGAGAAATACGAATTTCTTTTGAAAGCTTTGTGAATAATAAATGAAGGCGCCATACTTTAAATAAGAAGAAATTCGCATCAATTTAGCAACTGCAAGATTTCAAAACCCTGATGAAAATAGAAGACCTCTGATTGGACCCCTTTTAGTTGAATTGCCACTGACTGGAAGTTTGAATTTAAATAAATAATAAAATATTCATCATGCAAATAGCAAAGGCGCCAAAAATAGAAAATCGCCATTTAGTGCTAAAATACAATAATAAATATTAAATATTATTAAACTTCAGTTGACAATTCGGATGAAGCTTTAAGATTCACCGTTAGACTTCACCGATTCCGAAAAGTCATCTCTTGAGCGCATAGGCGTCCATTTGCTCAAGTTATTCCACTTTTTATTAACTTCCTATTTAATAGCTGACAGCAAAGTTACGACTGGCCAACTTCAACACTGATTTCTGAATGACCGGATGATGCTGGGACTGAACTAAAGAATTCATCGAAAAGCCTACTGAACAAGGAAGAAATGTCTGCTGGGAGACACTACTGCAAAATCCATCATTTAACATCTTGAAAAATTAGGTGCCCCTGATTAAATTCATTTACGGGTTCCAGACTTAACCATTTTCCAAAACTGCCATCTGACACTTCAAACGGCTGCTGACGGCGAACGGTGAACCCTGCTGACAGGAAACGAAGCTCACTGCATGCCTGAAGACATTCTGCATCCAACGGATATATGCATGACATCTGAAAGCTGTGTTAAAGGCCTCAAAAGTAAAAGCGCCCCTGGTTCTCAGTTGCACTGACACCATTTTGACGAAAGTCAAACTTCCAACCAAATGCCCTACTTCGACCTCTGATATTTGGAGCTAGGATGACCCGATTCAGGCACTATCTGTTTTAACGGACAGCCAGAAGGGCCCACAAGAGAAGTCTTTAGAGATGACGAAGCAAGAAAACTGCTTCTAAGACCTCAAAAATGCCAGTGCGTATTTTATTTAAAATATCCGCTCCAGACTTGGCCATTTTCTGGATATCTTCACTTTTCAGCATTTCGCCAAAGACCTGGCACGTACGAGCGTTTGCCAAATCCCGAAGGCTGACGGCTAGGCTTGTTGAGTAGATAAAGTAATTACGCTTGAAAGCTGTAAAGACTTCGAACGCGAACGGCCTCATCTGACAGGCCTAAAGGCTAGGCGCCTTTGGACTGTAAAAATACACTGAAAACTTTATGTTGGTCCGCCCGTGAAATCACGTGCTTGGTAGAACCTCTGCCACGATCACCCGGAATGTCGGATCAACAGGCAGGACGGTGCATCGCGAAGCTGGACAAGAGTAGTGTTGATGTTAGGAAGACCTCATCTGCAAATTCACGCATCTGAAGGGTCCTTTTAACCAGCGCCCCCGAGTTGTAGTTGCACTGAAACACAACGAAGTTGCTCTGAGGTGTGAAAACTCCATTATAAGCTGATCTTCAGACGACGGCTGCCGGAGCTCTGGGACTCGGATGACTGCGTTTGATATCTTGTCGGATAAGCAGACTAGTCATGAACAGATTGACTGCATGAGTTACCAGAAATACCAGAATCTACCCCCCCTTTAAGATGGGCGCCCTCAAGCTATAGGCGCGCTTTTGCCTGAAAAAGGACAATTTTCTCATCTCTGGAACTTTGGGAATTTCATCTTCTGACGCTATTTGCCGGAGCTGCAGGTCTCGAAAAGCTTCGCTGGATAGCTCATCGGATAGCCAGACCAATTCTGAAGAGATTGACTGTATGCATGAGCATTTTCAACAAGATCTTGACCTTCAAAAAGAAGGGCGCCCCTGGGCTATAGGTGCGCTTTCTTGCTTTTCCTCTGAGAAATCTTCATAATTTAATCACTAAAAACATCATCTCGATCACTGAAATGACCATGTGCAACGTGAAATGCTGTCGTGAGACGCTCCTCCATCGAGAAATGCTCCATTCTGAGTCTCTGCTTCAGGTTCTGATCAATAAAACTGACTTTGACTGACAAAATATTGACAAAAACTCCATGCTTGATATTGCCCAAAACTGTATTTTACATCATTTAGCAAGGTTAAGACTATTTTATGCAAAATGCCTTGATGAAGCAAAAAAATTTGGTTTGGGTACAACAATTGGTCAATTGAAGGACTGGTGTATTCCAGCTATACCATGTGTTCTACCTCATACTTCATTGCATGTTGACAATACTACTTCAATTGAGGTGGATAGATGGAGTTGGGATTGTCACCTTGGTATTAGAGGACAGATTGATGATGAATCCAAGTTTAATAGGTCTCTCACTTTGAGTTCTCCAGTTGGGTGTTTTCAGCAGCAGGAGTTTGAGACTTGGACGCAAGGGGGTATTAGAGTGGCACAACAGAAGTCCATTGTTGATGAGATGGAGGGACTTCAGGATATGACATTTGAGGTGTACCAATGTAGTACTTGGAGTTGGCATGTTGGAGTTGATTTTCAGAGTTGGGATCCAGGGATCTCATTGTCAGATGGATGGTTTCATTGGTTGACAGAGTTTGACAGCTTCGTGGGTTCCAGCTACATTTAGAGTTTGTTGGTTTGCACATGTTGCAGGATCACTTGGGATCCAGGTGGTTGGTGGATAGGTACAGGTGATTCTCCATTTCGGGCTTCAGGTACTGTGGCAATTGGATGGTTTGGTAGTGTTGATTGCTTGAGGACAAGCAATCTTTGGGAAGGGAGGACTGTCATGTCCCCGATTTGGAGGCAGATTAATTTAATAAATTTAATTAATTAAGTCATCTGAATATTGTTATTTCATGAGGATGATTAATTGATTAATTTAATAAAATTAAATATTAAATAAATTATTTATAAAGTTATTCCAATAAATTAATATCTAAAGGATGACTTTATATTTAATTAGTTTAATAAAGCGACTAAATAAAATAATATCAAAAAGTCACTTAAGGGAATAAAATAATATTTTATTCTAGAAGCTTCTTGGTGATGTGTTATGAAAAGTATAAGAAGAAGTTTTGGCTATGCATTTGGGCATCTTGAGTTGAATACATCTTTTCTACTACATTGGTAAGCTTGAATGCTTGGCAAGTTGGTTTCCAGTCTTCATTTGTGAAAGACCAAACCCAGCTGGTTAAGTGTCAATTTCGGTTGTGAAATATCAACCCTAGTTGGATATTGGAGGAAGTTACTTGAGACTTTCTAATTGTGCTTCATTGGTAAAATTTTGTGGCCTTTGGCGAAATTTTGGAGAAAATTATTGGAGAACATTTTTGGAGAAGTTTGGCGAATTATTTGAGGTCTGTAATTTTGTTTTAGTCTGCAGACCAACCATGGGAGGAATTGCATTTTCATTCATTGCTCTTCACTAAAGGGACAAGATTTTGTGGGTATTGGAGGGATCACTTTGTCTTGTGAAGACAATCATTTCTACAATAATTTTTGAGGCCAATACTGTTGCATTTATTTATACAAAAAATTGCTAGGAAAGAACAGGGGCGGCAGCTTTGGAGGATCAATTCTTCGCTCAGCAGACTTCATTTTTGCTGATTGCTGTTGGACAAGTTTGCCAATCAGTTCTCAGTCATTTCAGCATATTAATACCAGGTTCCTTCATGTCATTTAAGTGTAGTTTCATTGTTACATCAGCTTGTAATAAGCGCTGCTATAGAGTTCATTGAAGTTGCATTTGATAAGCATTGTAAGCCAAGAGTCTTGGGAAACTTTTATATTAGTTACATATCATAAAAGGAAGGAGTTGCATGACATTTTCAGTTTGTAATCATTTTCATTTCATTGCAATATTACATTGGAGTTATAAGGAGTTTGGCTACAAACTGTATGACAAAATGTCTATGAGCTGAAAGTCATCATTTACATGTTAGGATTGCATAACAAGTGTTTGACTAAATGCCAAATGCTGTTGATGATTATCTCATTTGATAGGATGCATAATAAATGTTTATCATAATTTCCTTATTGCTGTAGCTGCAATATTACATAAGAATTGAGTCATCTAGGTTGCTTGCCAAGTGTTTGCATTAATGTCCCTTGGCTGTAGGTGCATATTTCAATCATATAGTTGCATTGGAAAGTCATATAACAGTAGTTACTTTGCATACTCATACATTTCAGTCTTTGACACATGTTCATTTGAGTCCATTGAATGCATAAAATCATTCTTACATTGCAAAATACCAAATCAGCAAGTACAGATTTTTCTTGGCAAGTGTTTGACAAAACTCCCAAGGTTCAAATCAACAAGTTTAAGGTCAAATCTAGCAAGGGACATCTCACACCATGACTAATGAGGAAGCTTATATTTCTCAGAAAGAAGACGTGATGTTTTAAAAGCATGTTGAGTGGTGCATGTCAAGGTGGAGAAGACTATATTTCCTTGGACTAGAGGCTCAAGACCAAGGTAAAACATGGAAGCTTTGGTCTTGGAGAGCTTGCTCTGAAGGCTACGATGGCACCCTTTATGTTCCATTTCTTCATCCTCCCATACATCATACACACTTTTAATTCCATTTTGGTACTATGTTGTCTTTCCTTTGGGTTCTGGTCTAAGTTGCCGGTTCTAGTATGGGACCAGGCATGGGTACGAGATATGGGTATGCCGTTACGGCGATTTTTTTTCCTTTGGGTACGATACGTTTGGGTACGGCTGTATATATATCTGCAAAAAATTAAAAAAATACAGAATTGTAAATACATTTGATAGCATGAACTTTGATACTTCATCAATCATCATTGATCAATGCTAGTGATAAACTATTAAGATAAATGCCAATTGATGGTTCAAAATTCTAATACATATTATATGCTTTTCATATACGCTGTTATCTTTTATAATTCTGCTGTTATATCTGTTTATATGCTTTCCATATATGCTGTTATGTACACTTTATGCATGTTTACATTGATGAACCGGACATAGCAGCACAAACAAAGTTGCATATATTTTTTTAATTGTTTAGGAAATTTGATTACACCTAAGAACAGGTGAACAACCAGAATAAAGGTAAGAGATGTGAGAAGATCCTTGAGACTATGGAGAAACTAGCATTCAATTGGTGTTGATGCAAATCATATTCATATGTCAGAACTAGAAGTTGACTGATTAGACAAATAGAAGCATTGCAAGTTGAAGCCAAGGTTGGAGAGGAAGTGGCATTAGCTGCTTGAAGAATTCAAAGCTGATTGGGTATACTTTTCAAAACAAGAAAGAAAGCCTCTTGGACCGGTCAATTGGCCAAAAGAGTGAAAAGCCATAGAGCTAATCCAAATACTTGTTAAAAAAAAGTTGTAGGACTCAAAAACCTCCTTGGATTTCCAAACCTGCTAGTTTTAGTGGTGAATGCCAATTGAGAAAAATGGAGGGAAAAATATGTTTGTTAGAGCAATGAAGTGTTGAATGAGTGATGAATGCATGTTATGGAGGCGTTTTAGGGTTTTATTAGCACTTTAGTTGTTTAAAAAAATGTTTTTTTTTTGCTTTTTGTTGTCCAAACTCCATGGGAGCATTTGGATTCTCTTGGGCATGTTTGGGAGGGCCTAGGGAGCGCCTAGGCACCCCTGGGTTCCTTGTGGGTCTGCTCCCAGTGGACCCACAGGGAACCCGAGGGTGCTAGGCACTCCCAGACGTGCCCAAGCAAGAACCAGAACCCAAACGCTCCCGGAGCGGGTTCTCTAGGCAAAATAGAAGAACCCGGTAACATAGGTTTTGGTTGCCATCATCAGAACTCCACCCCTTTGATATTCTTAGCTCTATGATTTGTTTCAATCCTTCAATTTTCACATCATATTTATCAATAACTATTTCCCATATAAGACAATTTGTAGATTTTGTTGGCGTAACAACTAACACCTCTGGAGTAAGAGTTGCTACGAACAGCCTATGTACACTACGCAATGAGTGCTCTTCGAATTAGGAGGGGAAGCTCCCTCGTTGTGCTTTACAAAAATACCTGCAAAGGGAAATAAACTAAACTAATTCCTGTCTTTTTGTTTCAGTTGTAGAGGTACAAGGCTTTCTTGAAAACTAATAGGTTGCAGCTGAGTTTTCTCTGGTTTCGCAGATTTACTAACTACAACTAAACTTAATAACTTAAATTCTATCCAGTTTCCTCAAGAAAATCAGAGCATGAGGAAACGGAGCAAGGTTATGACTATCAGACGATAAACGCGTTCAGATTCTCTACTTGAAGGCAAGGTGGCGCAACTATCATCTCAATCTGAACAAGTTTATAAGGCACAAAACAGATTTCAAGAATTTACCATAACAATCTTGTGAAACCCTATGTGGCATAACACTTAATCATAACAGCAAAGACTTGCAAAACAGATTTATCATCAAAATCTTATGAAACCCTGTGTGGCATAACACTTGATCGTAATGATAAAAGATTCACAAAACAGATTTATCTAAACTATGGGAAGATTTACCATGACAACTCTATGAAACCCTGTGTGGCATAACACTCGGCCAGCATAGTAAAGACTTCACAAAACGGTTTTATCATCACAATCTTACGAAACCCTATGTGGCATAACGTTTGATCATAACAATAAAAGATGCACAAGACAGATTTATCTAAACTATGGAAAGAATTCACTATCACAATCGCATGAAACCCTATGTGGCATAACAATTAACTGTAATAGCAAAGACGCATGAACAAATACCAAAAGAGTAATATTGAGGGCAAGGTAGGCGCAGCATATATTTCTCTCTCAAGCAAAAGTTAATTACAAATGAGCAAAAGCTCTTATTTATATACATCAAGGTGTAGGTAACCCTAAAATCACCTTGAGTTCACTACAGTTCTTGCAATGCATGCAAGTTATGCGCCTAACCCTAATGAAGTAAACTATACAGTTAACTGGCAAGCTACCCTCAGTTTAACTGATACAAATAACCTAATTGGACAATGTGCAAGCATGCACGTCCTTATTTAAAGCAAAGTTAACTGGACACTACCTTCAGTTAACTGGAAACCCTAACCCTAACTCCTGTGTTGATAATTCCAAGGATGAGATAAGCATGTGTTAAGTCAGCAAGTAAACTCAAGACTGAAAGTCGAGTTAACTGCTGCTCATGACTCAACCCTCGAAATTAACTGCAGGTTCCAACTGGTAGATCACTCCATGTCATCTCGGTCCAACACTTCGACCAAGAACTCATCGATCTCTTTGTCATCTGGCACTTTGACACTGCTAAAAATAACAGTCTGTTTCTTTAGTTCTCTGCCACTTTCTGAAATCATGTGCATGCCATCTTTACATTCTTCAGTCGCTTTTCTCAAACTGGCTGCAATCACTGAAACATTCTCTAACTTGGGCGCCATAGGTTCACCTTCTAGGCTGTCACAAATCAGCTTCTCGAACTCTGCTTGAACTTTATCCAACTCAACATACGTGCCATCTTCGAGAAGATAATGACACGGAATCTGAACAACGAAGCCACTGACCAATGCAAGTACTCCAATCACATCATCCTTGAGTGAAAACAATTTGGTAGAGATCTTCTCACATATTTCTGTTCTGAGAAGGTGCTGCTCTCTCCAAGTAAAAACTTTCTCTTGATCCTCGACCACCTCCAAAACATCATACGCAACTGATAACTGAGATACCAGAACCCGATCCTTTGCCAAATTCTCTGCAACTGCAATCTCCAACAACTGAATACCCTGACGGAGTTTATGCGCATCACTTCTCAACTGATATAGATCTGCAAGAAGAGTTTTACCAGCAGCAACTAAATTATCAATCCAGTTGTCTAAAAGTCTGCCATGACTAACCAACTGATCCAATTTTTGTTGTTCTGCAGGTGAACTCTGAGGAAGAACAGGTGCTCTACTCGAATTCCCATGAACAAGATTAGAAATGTATTGACGAAGTTGACCAATTTCAGCTTTAAGTAATGCCTTATCTTCTCCATCTTTGGTGATACGCTCTTCAAGATTATTGGTAACAATCTTAAGAAGAGATACATCTGTCTCTCGTGTAGTCCTGCCAAGATTAGCCTTAGTAAATGTAAAATCACCAACCTCGACTTCATCTAAGCTTTTACCCTCTGGAGGAACTGCAACTTCAATAACAATCTCGGATTCAGGAGTCTTCTCAATGTGCACCTGTTTCTTTATCTTCTTGTTTGACCTTCTCTGATAAGGTTCACCGAACTCAGATAAATCAAGGTTGTATGATGGTTCACGCCTCTGTCTCCCTAAAGACTTCTCGAGCCAACAAGACTGAACAATATTCTCCATTCGCGGAGAGACTGTCCCTGATGTATCAACCTGTGGTGGTTCAGGTGTCTCCGATCCAGCTTGAATTGGTGTCTCAGGCTCAGAATCTATGTCAATGGGCTACACGTGAGGCGAACTAGGAGGTGAAACGTGAGGCTCAGCCTGAATGACTATCTCTACTGGAACCTCAGGAACATGTTCAATTTGTTTCTGCTTCCTCTTACCAGTAGCCCTTTTCCCCGTGTTTCCACTAAGTCTAACCCCTTCAGGAGGTATAATAATAGCCTTGACTCTTGGTCTTGCTCTAGAAGTAGAAGGCAACGAAGAAACATCCTTTGGCGGCTCTGCTACAGGAACTGACTTCCGTGTCCGTTTGCTCTCCAAGAATAACTTGCTAGTCTTGATAACTGATCTGGAAACCTCTTCGATAGAAGTATTCTCCTTGGCATACCAATCAGGTGAGCGAAGTGGCTGCCGAGCAACTTGATCCTTAACATAAGAATTGAGAAGAACTTCTCCATCATCATCGGATAGACCATCAACATCTTCTGACAGATAATCAGAGAGCTGTCCAATAGTGAGTCTACAGTAATGACGACGACGAACCTCGAATTCATCTTCACAATTAGCCCAGAAGTCTTCAAGTGCTGGCGCATGTGCAATCCCTCGCTCTAACCGATTTGCATAATGTCCAAGAGGATCATAGGAACGCCTCTCAGTATAAGGCTTGAGTTTGAACCTTTCAATCTCAGTAGACATATGCCTGGCATCTGTCGCAGCATCACATGTGAAAATTCCCAATGAGAATGGAAAATTTGCCGCAGCCTTATGACGACTACGAAGAAAGAAGTGAACATGCTGCATTTGCCTGAGGAATTCCATAAAGACAATCTTGTCTGACGGATATCTTGGCAACATCAGAGGCTCTCCAACATAACCATAAACTCGGATGTATGTAAAAGTAGGAAACTGTATGAACCAATCTGCCCAAGTCTCCATTGCTGATTTGGCCTCGGCTGAAATACGAATGTGCATCTCATCATCAAGATCTCTCACGGTTCTCATGGAAAAGTGATCATTCACTACTTGGAAGTTTTGCTCGGATTGAGAAAACTCTAGCTGTGGATAATACTCATGAATACGCTGAACACCGAGAGTACCATTGGTTTTAAGAAGTCTGTAGCTACCTTGAAATGCAACCAAGTAGACCAAATAGGATATCATATGGAACTCGTGGTACTTGAGAAAGTTAGTAATTTGCTGATGTAAGCAATCACTAATCAACATAGCCCAATCAAAACGCTCTGTCCATCAAGGATTCTGGTAATTAGGTAGAACATCCATGGACGGAAAGTATTAGCATCTGATTGACCGGTAACTCGATTGAGTAAGGTTATCAAAACAGCAACTTCCCCTTTAAATTCACCACGACCAACCTTCTTAGGCAAGTTAGTTTTCTGAATTGTCAACCATTTCTGAGCAACTTTTCTCTGTGAACGTTGATGATCAGCATTCCATATCTTCTCACAAGCTTCAAGAACAACAGTAAAGTTATCTGAACGAGGAGGAATAGCAAAACATTTCTCTATATCCTTCGGCTTGAGACTGCAAACCACTCTTCCATCAACCGATCTGATTTGTCGTGAAGACGAGTCATAATGCTTAATGCAAGCAAGTACAAACTCAAGATCGAAGATAGAAACAGGAATGGATGCCGCTGCCAGCAACCCAGAACGCTCAAGATTTTTCATCGAATTGCTGCTAACATTCTCCAAACTGCTCAGATTGACCACTGGATAAACATGATTCAGGTCTGTATCTGACGTTTTGATGAAATTATGTGTAAGGACTGATTTCACCTTGTAATCAATGAGATTGAACTGCATTTTGAAAATGATGACTTTTGACTGTAAAGTCGAATATATTTGGAGAACTTTCTGAAAACCTCTGGACAAAGCTAAAAATATCCTCTGACGGAAGAAATTTTCGAAGAAATTCTGGAACATGGGTTTTGTGCACAATTGAATTCTGAACAAACCCAGATAGCTGGATTTCGAAAAAATGTGATTCAAGCCCACATGCAAAGAGATTCTCGGAAAAAGGCTCAGAGCTTCAGAATGAAGACTACGGGGCGATTTTCTCGAAAAAATCTAAGAAGTGGGTCTTGTGGCAAACGCTGAAATATGAGAACCCAGATGAACAGATTCTGAAAATGTGTTGAATTACTCTGGCATGCGAAGAAAGTACCTAAGGTGAGAAATAGAAGAAATAAGACAGAAGATAGAAAGTTTTGCTTGTCTGCTTCTGAAAAATCTGCAAATCTCTTCTTCGAATCTTTATAAAACCTGCATGCAAAGTGAAAATAAAGTCTAGAATCGACTTCCTCTGAATAATCTGAATTCGTAGCTTCGAAGAACGCTGAAAACGGACACCTGAATCACCTTAAGCTTGCTGGTCGCTCAAAAGAATACAAGCTTCAGAGCAAAAGATGATGCAATAATGGACGCCATCTTCACCAATATCTTGCTTCACTTTTCAAACACTAAATATAGCGACCCTTTTGATGAGTGAAGTTAACAACTTCAAATTTGCCATACTTCACTAAAAATGCTTCATGCTTCACAAAATAATGCTTCATGCTTCAATTCGTCCCTTTTGAACTTCAGTTGACATTTGATGAAGCGTCATCTTCACTAAAATTTTCACAATTTTGACCAAAATCGCCATGCATGCAAACTTCAGTTGACTTTTAGTGGTAATCTTCAGTTAAACTTAACATGCAATCAAGTTAACTCAACATGCAAGGTAATTAACTCGACATGCAAACTGAAAGATCACTCCACATGCCAATATATGAACTGAAGATAACAACCCAGAAATCGTTCAGTCTAACTGCAGTCAGAACTCCAGTTAAGGCGTCCATTCAACTTACTTTCGAAAATCCAACTTTGACCTCTCAAGCGAATTCCAGACTTAGCCAAATTTCATGAAAATTTAAGCTAAAACCTCTGCCGGGACCTCTGTTCATCCTCTGACACTGATTGACTGACTTCTCCGATTGGCTGGCTGACAGGTGCATTGCAAAGCTTGGTAAAAACTGATCAAATGATATCTTGAGACTATACGTCATAAAACTGACATCTGAAGGCTCAAAAATCCAAGCGCCTTTTCCAAAAGCTGCGCTTTTTCCCGACTTAGTCAAATTTCAACTTCTGCATTTCGTACGAAGGGAAAACAAAATCCTTCATAACTTTCATTTTCTTAACTTTCAGGACTGGATCTCAGGTTCACTGCGAAGCTAACCTCATTCCGCACGACTGCAAAGGCACGTTTCCCAAGAAAACATCATCTGAGAAGTGAAAAACAAGAGCGCCCCTTTCAAAAGTTGCTCTTTTCATTCCAGACTTAGCCATTTCTGGAAACGACAAAAATAATATAAAAACCTTGACTGCGAGCTGCGAGACATCTTCTGATCTGACGGAGACAGGCAACGGAAAGCTGAACGTAACATGGTCACATTGAATATCTGAAATCATCAGAAAGAAAGCATTAAAGGCCTGAAAAGCTTGGGCGCCTTTCTCAAAAGTTGCTCTTTTGCTTTTTCCTCTGATATTCTGACTAAGATTTGACCCTATGTTTGACCTCCAGTTCAGACGCTTCAGCAACTCAAATTCACCCACGACGGATGCGTCGCGAAGCTCGAACAAAAGTGAGACAAACATCTTGGGTGGCATTTAGCCAAAAACCTACATCTGGCACCTCAAAAAGATGGGCCTTTCAAAAGCCGCTTTTCTCCGTTAGCCAATTCTTGCTTTCGCCTTGATTTGCGTATCTTCCGTAACTTGCTCAAACGTCCGTTTGGCTTGATAGCTCACTGCGAAGCTGACGTGATGCCGGACAAATGTCTGCTGGAGGTGACAAACCCTAAAAACAGGATCTGGACCCCTAAAAGATAGGGCGCCTATTTGAGAATGTGCTCCCTTCTCCAGAGATAGAAAATTTTAATGATTTTCGTCAAATTTTCACTTTTCTAAAATCTTTTCAGCAACAGACTGACATGACACTAACACCAACTCCATATCTGAAAACCCCAAAAACGACCATTTGACAACACTTTAACGAGATTAAGACTCAATTAAGCAAAATGCCTTAGTGAAGCAAAAATTTTAGTTTTGGGTACAACAGATTTACTGTCATTTGAGAAGAAATACATCTCATGTACAACATCTCTACTAATCACAATCTTATTTGTAGAGACACCAAGTAACTTGTATGCCTTTGACTGCTCACTATAGCCAATGAACATGTACCATTTACTCCTATTTTGCTTAGAATTTAGTGCAAAATCAACACAATTGAAAAGCAAGAAACTTAACAATGGTATCCTTTTTTGTCATGCTTCCTTGGGAGTGATATTCAACAATGCCTCACAAGGACTCCAGTTAAGTTTTTAAACAATTGTGTTCTCAACTTTCCCCAAGCACTAATATAGCACATTCCAGCTCTGCACCATGCTCATCGCCATCTCCATAACTATCCTATTTTGCTATTCCATAGCTCTATGTTGTGGAGTGTATGGAGTAGTGTACTGTCAATTTATACCATTATTTTTGCAAAATTCTTTGAAGTGATTGGAGGCAAACTCCCCTCCATTATTTGTTTTATTGACTTGATAGGTCTATCTACTTGCTTTTCAACCATGACTTTGAATGCTTAAAAAATGAGAGAAACATTCAGAATTCTTTTTTAAGAATTATACTTACATCTTCCTAAAAAAAGCCACAAACATTCAACAAGAAGAACATGGCTTTAGACATAGTGAGTATTTTCCTTGGGTCACACAAATCAGCATGAACTAGGTCCAAGGCTACTTTGCCCCTCTATGCTTCATTGGTATCAAATGGGTGTGAACTTTGTTTTCTCATTTGACATTCTATACACACGCCTTGACATTCCTGTATGGATGGAAGCCCATTCACCATATTAGACTTTCTTGGTACAGACAAATGTCGACAACTCAAATGCCCATGCCAATCATGCCAAATTATGATGCCAGTGCATGTGACTCTTTAACAATTGGGATCAACAAGCTTCTACAATTGCTTCTCACCAATACCAACTATAATCAATTTGTAATAGTGGAGATTTTTGACCATACATTTGGTGTGTTGAAAGCTGATAGAAAAATTAGGCATCTTAGTTATGTTGTCGATAGAAGATTCTTGTTCATGTTAGGAACATATTGAACATTCTTGAATGTATAGACAACATTGTTCAACGTGACAGGGACATCATGACACCATTCAACAAAATGAGTCCATTGATCTCCTAAATTGACATAGTCGCTTCTATTCTTAGCCTCAATAAAAAATACACACCAATCATTGTGGCATGTAGTGTCTGTATGCTCTTGAATCAAAGTAGTAGGTTGTTGACTCCATGGATTGTTTGTGATCTGACAAATGTGATTCCATCCTTCACCTCCGAATCATATGTTTTGCTGCTCACTTATGTTGTGCCTTGGATAGGAGCTCATCATAGTTTAGCCCTTATTGTGCATATCCTTTTGTGACAAGCCTAGCTTTTTTCTTGTCAAAAGAAACATGTGGTTTATGTTTGACCTTACATACCCATTTGCAACTAACGGTCTTCTTCCCTCAAGGTAATTTAGACAACACCAGCTCTTATTCTACATCAAGGCTTGAAATTGGACCTTCATGGCATTCTCTAGTTCAGGTTTGCACTTTGCCTCATCATAGATGTAAGGTTCAAATACATGCAAGACAATAGAGGTAAGAGCAAAAATCACTTGCTCACCAGCCTGCAGAAGTTGTTTTGTTGATTGCATAGGCTAGCCTTCCATTGATTTTGGCATTTCATCTTCTTGAACATCCTTCACCATGGAATAATACACCACTTTGTTGTACATTTTCTTTAGATGTGGGGTAATCTAATTCAAAATATTTTGGCTAGGAGGGAATTTTTTTTTAATGAAATTTTGTTAAGTTGTATTTAGTATAAATCCAATTTACCTACAGAGTCATAAGATACTCACTCACTATTTGTGAGTATCATGACCTTGATTATATTGTGTTGAAGGAGGAAATATCAAATCATGATCCAAAAGACTATGATAGGAGGCTTTAATGATTTTGAAAATGTTTGTTGTAGATGTGTTGATTCCAGAAGCATGAAATGTCATTGATGCAGCCACTCTTTGGGAGAATCTAAAAGCCAAACACCCGATTATTGGAGGCTAGTTAATCTTTGCGTTTGGAGAATGTACTTGAGCTAGTTGGTTGCGTCCTTGAGCTATTTGCTTGCGTGCTTGAGCTACGTGATTGTCTACTTAAGCCACCTGCCTACTTGCTTGACCTGGTTGCTTGCTTGTTTGCTTGCTTGAGCTACTTGCTTGCTTGCTTGAGCTACCCAACTGTCTGCTTTAATTTTTAATTCAAGTGATTTTAAGTTATACTGATTTACAAACTCCAACTCGTGGGTTTGAGAGTTATGGAAAAATAGTAGCACTGAATAATATTAGTCAATATAATATCCTCATAGCCAGAATATCCATCACTTGGGTTAGAACTTCCAACTCCCATTAAAGCTGATATCATCACCACAAGAAGCAACATCTTAAAATTACCCATCTTAGATTATGATTGCTTGAGGGCAAGTTATGATTGCTTGAGGGCAAGCAATCTTGGGCAGGGTGGACTGTCATGTCCCTGAAATTGTAAAGCTAATTCTGAGATATTGAAAAACAAATAACCAAACTGAATAAATATCAAAATACAAATATAAGTAATTGCCATTCAAACATCATTATTATAATTGTAATTATCATTAATAATATTAATTAAAATCATATTGTAAATGTCATAAAATAAACAAACAGATATTATAATAAAGAAATCACAGAAGGAACAATACTGAAATCTATTGACCAAATAAACAAATAATAAATATTATAATGTTCATGTTGAGTATGAAATTATAATATCTACATAAACATTCTTAAATAATAAATATATCTTATAATGTTCATGCCAAGTGTTTAGAAACCTTGGAAACCATTTTTAATAAATATATAAACTAAACCTTAAGAATCGGTGCCTCCAAAAATAAACAAACAAAGGCTAAACTAAATAAATCAGCAAAGGCATCAGTCAACTTTGTCAAAAAGCAGCGATTAGACTAAGGGTTACGTCCCTCATGGAAAGGCCAGCAAATATTAAAAGGATGTCACTTTACAAAAGGACGCATCCTTTCACTCAGCTTTGAAAATATAAAAGCAAACAGATTTAAGGAATAAAAGGGCATCGATTAGGAGAATAAGAAAGGAATGGATGAATAAAGAAAGAATATTTAAACATATTCTAACGGATGGGAAATTTGAGAAAGGCTTCTGCAGATAATAATAAGGTGGTATTTTATGAATTAAATAACCATTGAGGGAATCAATATAATATTCAGTCATAAATCTGGGAAAGCAGCAGATGAGAGAGAAGAATAAATATATTGTCAAGAATATATTTGAGCTGTAAGTTTAAATAGTTTAAATATAATAGTATAATAATTATATTCATGCAAAGAAATTATTGCAAATTGAAATCAATTAGAAATACTGATATATATATATATATATATATATTATTTACAATTGGGCAATAATGATGCTAGCAGCAATTAAGGAGCCCTATAAGTAATTATGATGCTTTAATATAAATAAGGATAATAATTTCTTATTTGTTTGTTCTATACTAACGATATCTTCCAAGTGATTAAGAACAGATCATTGATCAAGAGTAGAAGATATTGACCCATAGTACCGGAGGAAACGAACTGATTGTTTGGTATACTCGTGTATTTCTGCCCTTGATTATCTCATACTTGTATAAATGTTGTTATGCATAATAGATGAATGTTAATTGTGAATTTCTATCTTAAATATAAGATGTTGCTTATCTAATCGTTATGCAATGATTTCTATAGTATGTTCTAAGAATAGATTTGATATTTAGTTAAGAATCAATGATAAGTGCAAATGTATTTAAAGATTGTCTTCTGAGTGTTTGCAAGCCTACTAGGGAGGAAGGGCCTAAGAAAGGTGGTGCCTAAAAACCTCACTTAAGATCTGCCCCCAGAACCCAAGGCAAGGATGGGCCATGTAGGGGTGGAAGTTCCACTTAAGGTTCCGCCCAGTCCGAAGGCATGGGTGGGCCATGGAGGGGTGGGGGTCCCACTCAAGATCCGCCCAAAACCACTTATAAGCTCCACTGGTTTCCCCTAGTAGGTCAAGTGTCTTCCGAGGTGATGACGTGGGTAGAGAAAGCAGGTACAAGTGTTTCCACTAAGCATGCCACTTCGAGGGTGGAATTGTCTTGGTTTGGACGTTCATGCTGCTCAGGGCCAAGGGGTGGGTTGTCCTAGTCGGACACTTGTGCTCTTGGGCTTAGACGAATAGCTTCGAGCGGATCTACCCATGCCACTCCTCTTATGTCTTCATTATTGCTTTTGTGATTTTTTTTATATTTGGATATCTAGATATTAATGCTAATAGACATATATATATGTGGAAATGTTGTTCATCTGATGAATGCAAATTTCAATCTAAGAGAGAAAACATTCATTGGAAAAAGAAGAAACCCTAAATCTAATCAACAAGCAAATTCTAGGGAAAAGCAGGACAAGAAACATTTCACAAAATCGGCAACAATGTGTTCACAAATTTTGCAACAATGTCCTCATAAAATATGCAATAATGTCTTCATAAGATCTGCTCATAAATCGCCATGATCTTGCTTGTCACTAGCTTTCCTTTCACAAATTTGCTGCTACAAATCTGCTCACATATGTCTTCTTGATATGCACGAATAACTTTTTATTTCTGCTCTTCATACAAAAGTATTCCTTGAAAACTTGATTGATTTTGAACCCTCTCACAACTTTATATTTATACATACCTTCATGACTTCACCCAAGAGGGGTGAACTCTTCAAAGGTGGTTGGCCCAACAACTAAGAATAATTTTTATTTATTTTATTTTTATTCTCCAAGGTGGGGCACATCTCTCTAACGGGGTCGACCCTCTTTAAAAATATAAAAATAATTTATTTTTAAATTTCAAACCCTCTAGAAATGGATGCCACAATTAGGGGAGGTCAGCCCACATAGCATTTAATTTAATTTTTATTTTATTAGCTTCAACACTCCAAAGGGGGTGATCAAAATTAATTTTATTTGGGGCCACTATTATTACCAAGACGCCTTGTGACATCAATGACAATATTTTTCC
Source organism: Sequoia sempervirens (assembly GCA_007258455.2). Classification (NCBI taxonomy): domain Eukaryota; kingdom Viridiplantae; phylum Streptophyta; class Pinopsida; order Cupressales; family Cupressaceae; genus Sequoia; species Sequoia sempervirens. Next base: position 87,083 of record VDFB02069684.1, on the reverse strand, counting down.
AATGAAGATGAGCAGAGGGATCATTTTCCTAAAATAGCATCTTGCATGTATTGCTAGTCATGATGTCAAAGTGTGTCCCCATGCCAAGGATGAGGTAGAATGGGAAATGAAATCAGACCTTTCATCAATATATTAAAAGAAAATAGAGATGATGAGAACAAACATAGAGATAGTAGCAACCATGAATCCCAACTTGGGTGACACATCCACCTCATCTAGCTTGAGCAAAGTTTATTCATAGGGCTTTTTTTGTTCTTCAAAACACATCTAGATTATAACTTTCATTTGAAGGTACAACATGGAATAAAGAGAAGCACAAGGAGGTAGATATGGCCTATTATATTTTTTGGTGTTAAATAACCTTTATTTCGATGTGGTGAAGAGTTCATATTGGGAACATTCGGTTATAATGTTGATAGTTGTAGGGAAAAGTACAAGGCACTCTCTCCATAAGACATAAGTGGGTGGTTGCTCCAAAAGGTTGTCATAAGTGTAGAAATAATTTTGGAGGAATAAAAGTAGTGGCACAAGTTCGGATGCACCCTACTTCTAGATGGATGGACAAATGGAAGGAACCCCATCCACATCAACTTTTTAGTGGATTTGAATGGTGAGATGGTGTTTTTGAAGTCCAAAGACATCTTTAATAAGGTAAAAAATGCAAAGAATTTGAGTGTGATGCTAGAGGAGATTGTGCTAGAGGTGGGCATTGAAAATGTGGTGCAAGTCGTAATTGAGGATGCAATAACATACATGGTGGCAAGAAGTCTACTTCGAGAGAGGTACCCATCACCTTTTTGGATCCCTTGCACTACCTATTGCCTCAACCTTCTCTTGAAGAACATAGGAAAAATTGATTGGGCAAGATTGATGGTGGAAGAAGCTAGAAACATTACCAAATACATCTACAATCATTTGTGGGTTCTTTGTTTGATGAAAGATGACACCAGTGGGAACGAGTTTGTGTGATTAGGTGTGACATGGCTTGCAACTAACTTCTTAACCTTACAAAGAATTTGCAGTTTGTTGAGGCCTTTGAAGCAGATATTTGTGAGCCAAGCTTGGCTAGATTCATTCTATTCAAAAGAAAGTTGATGGAGCAAGGGTCACAATGATAATTTTTGAGGATATCTATGCAAAGAGAGCTACAAAGATCATTAAGGTAACTTCAAACTTCAATTTAATTTTAAAATTGTTCCTTCAATTTCACTTTTTTTTAAATGCTTATTTTAATTGCAAGTTTAATTTGTTTGTGAGTGTTAGAGCCTTCAGTGAGGGTTTTGTGCTTGGGGATGGGGAGCAAAACCCAATAGGATACATTTATGAGGCTATGGATAGGGCACTCTTGTTCACTCACAATTTGAAATAATGTCATGGTTGGTTCCATTGCTAGAAAACCCATCCCTATCTATCAATCGATTGGGATGAATAAGTAGATGACGAATTCCTTTTGTGTTGATTCTAAGGTTTCATGATCAGTACTAGCATGCATAGATCAGCCAGCCATATCACGTATGTAATGGTCTATCGGTTGAGCACATGCCCTCAAGTGAGTGTAGCATAATAAAAAGTAGTGAACCACTTGATTGTTTTATCAATTGAGATCCTAAACGATAAGTGAATAAGCACCAACCCTCCACATTAATGTACCATTATGCCCAAAATTTGTCAATTAAAAACATTTATAAATATTTTCTCTCAATGTAGGCTCAATAAATGAGTTGTGCCCACACTTCTATATAAGCTTGGCAACTTCTCCAACCTTCATCTTTTGCCAACTTATCGAATTTCTTCACCGCTTGAGCACTTGTGTTCAACTACAGGATTTGAGAATGAAAATCTTTGGATTCTGGAGATCAGAGGACACAACCTCTTTGGTTTCTTGAGGACAATCCCATACAGAGGTTGTATTTGCACATCAAAGATTGTTTTGGATTTAGCATATTTTCAATAGTTTGTATTTGTAAGATTGTGTAGAAGGGAGCTCTAATATACAAAACATTATTTCAGATTTATCCATCATTTGTATTGCTGTAATATCTGATATTTTTCAATATTTAGTTGCACATTTGATTAATAAGAATCAGTTCCAACATATTATAAAATTTCTATTTATGTGTGCAAAGATTGTCTATTATTTGGGCATAGTTTTTGTGAGGAAATGAACATTGTAAAATTTAGCATTTTTATCATACGCTCCCACCTTGCCCTCCTTTGGTGATTAGAAAGTGATTAAAATATATTATAGATGATTTTCTGTAGGTTTCACAAGAGTTTCTTTGTGTCATGGCAGTTTGGTGGATTTGAGAGCAGTCTTAATATTAATAGTTGTGGGCATTTCAGATATCAGTTCATTTTATATTTCAACATTAAAATCATTGGAATATTTCAGATCTAAGGATATTTTAACATCATTTTGGTTGGGGACATTACAAGCTCACAACCAAATCTTTCATCTTCGGTACTTTTCCCATTCATCTCAGGAATGGTTGTATACCATGCAATCACCTTCTCCTTGTAATATTGATAGGAATCTTTGTAAAGATTGCCAATAGGCCGTGAAACATTGATTAATTAGTAATTTACCAATGTCTTAGAGGTGTGGAAGACATGTATTGCATAATAGGACTCAATTTAGAGTGACCAGTTATGGTCTAACAGGATGGGAATAAAGAAGAGAGGTAGATGACACAAAGAACATGGATTTCAACAAAGATATTAGTTGGAATTTGCAGCTAATTGCATTTGATGATTTTGTAGGTTTCCTGCAAATATACACATGGAACTATCTGTCAATGCAATAAAAAGCGCAGCCAATGAACTTGATATAGAATAAGAATCTGAAAAACTAACCTTCTAGCAAATTTAGATAGTCAATTAGCAAGCAACAATGAACCAAAAACTTTGCTAGCCTAACTGGATCAATATGTCTGATTGGAAGAGTGACCCATATATCAGAAAGCTTCATGTAAACAACACACCTTTCAAGAGTCTTGTTGTTTGGAGGTATAAGAAACTATGGTGTATATTTAAAGATCTATTTCAAGCTGTGAATGGGAAATCTTATTTAATGTTCTATCTGTGAAGAAACTTAAAAGTAGTCTCCATCTTAGTATACTCGTATCAACCTTGTTGTCAATGCATATACGAAAGAGAACATTGGATTCTTTGAAGTTTCTTTTGCTTTTACAAAGGAGACTCTGATCTTCCAAGTTTAAACAATAAATTATTTGTATGAAGAGAAATGTTATTTTTGTTGCCTGTAGTCTAGTATGATCTCTACAGAGCTTTCGTCATCCCCCTTTGTTAGTAAACATATGATCTAGTATATTATCAATTTATGTATTCCTATAACTACATTCATAAAAAATATTCTCATGTCTTGATTGTGAACTGCAGATTTCGCTAGACAAAACTGATGGAGAGAGGAAAGTCACCTTTGCACCAAATTGTGTGCATAAAGAACTATAGTTTTCAGTGGAATACGATTCCACGATTCCACACTTTGCATGCCAAAGTGATTCTTAACATTTGTGCATTTTATCTGCCAGAAAGAGCTCCTTTTTGGCTATTGTCTTTTATTATTCTTTTGTAAATTAAGTTGTCTGTATTTTTTATCTAATACATGTTTTACCTCTCCTGATTTGTAATTGACCAGTCGGTGCATGGGATGACATTCACCTCCATGTCAAATCTTGTGGTATTTTAATATCAATAAGCAAACATTGAATACTTGAAACTAAAATTCACGGGTTTATCCCTTATAAATGTAGGAAGTTGAGTCCCCATGAGGTAAATTAATCATCCTCTTTGGTCTCATATGTATGGATTATCAGTGAACTCTTGTTACTATAAGTGTCACAAGCATTGAAACTTCCAGTCTGTCAGCTCTTCAAACAGTGTTGTTAATCCTTCGTAATTAGCAATAATCTGATTTATAAATTTAATTCTTATATAGTCAGCAATGAATGCCTGTGGAAAGATGCTCTTCTTTTTTGCAATTACTAATACTAGATGATTATGACTACTAGTACTGTGACAATGGTAAGAATGACTGCAATGTAAGTATGCATGCATACAAGTTAACATACAATTTGATTATAAAGTGGATCTTTCCCCATTTTTGTTTCAAATTAATATGATGAAAATGCAAGAGTGCCTTTCAGCTATAGGACAATTACAACTTGTATTATTCCCTTAAGAACATAAAATTTGGAATGAGATTGGGCTTTGTTTTTGGTGGTCCATAGAAAGTAATAAACCCCTAGGTCGTAAACTACAAGGTCCAACAAATGAGAACATCTTCTAGTAAATGTTGATGTGGAAGAAATGATTTTTTAGATGGCTGGCAAAACATTTGAATTCTGTGGATTTACATCAAATGCAGTCCTAACAAAACCTCCATTTTCTCCCATTGTGGCCAACCTTTTTATGGAGTACTTTTAGGAGAGGGCCCTCAATTCCTTCTCATTGAAGCCAAAATGGTGGAAGAGGTATGTCGACACAAATTTAACCTGTCAACATGACTTTGATAAAATAGAGAGTTGTGTGCTAAAATCAATATTAATTTCACTAAGGAGTTGAAGATTTTATGCAATATGAAAATTTTCAGTGTGCCACATTCTTATCTATCAATGACTTTTTGTAAAATCCCCACTTAGATTGAACGATATTTTTACGATTTTTCTCAGTTTAACAATGTGAACATATTGTCAAACAACATATGGCTTGACAATGTCTAAAACTTAATACAAAATGTATAAAATATGCATATCCATGAAATTCACTTTCAGCAAGCCCAGATTTGCATGCACATTTATATAGTTCATAACTGAGATACAAATGGTGAAAATGAATACAAACTGGAACAAACTTTGCACTCAGAAGTTTATAGACTGAAATGAGTAGATTTTCATATTACATTACTTCTGACCTGGCAGTCAAGAGTCAAGACAACGATTAGGGGCCTGGAAAAATGATTGTAGCACCCTAGAATGAGGTTGTAGCACTACCAAAATACCCACGGCGTCACAGGCAACTCGTGGTACCTCTATGAAGGCGATTTGCACTCTGAAAACTCCATGCACCGTGTGATTGCAGACCTGAGACCAATGTGAAGGCAGCAGCTGTGTTTGGAAATGCATAACCTCCCTAAGCAGCTGTTGACAGGCAGAAGTGGCAGCTATAGCAAAGTGAGCAGCGATGGCACTTTCAGAAGATTCACACCCTCCTACAGCACTCATGACTTGGTCTATTTCCCACGGCTCACTAAATTGATGATGCGCCTCCCATGAGATGGAATAATAGCTGTGCAGGGGTATAAATAGCTGCGACCATCAATCGCCCAATCCAAACTGATAACCAATGCATTCAATCTGCTATAGGTTTTCCCTCATGCAATCATCCCACCTGAATGATATCAACCTAAGCTGAGCGAGAAATATTAATTGTTATACTTCAAATTTGTCTCTGTAGGAGACTCTCAAATTTGCAATGAAGAACATTGTGAAAGATCTGAATGATCTCTCCAACTGACCAACTAGGGTGGATTAGTCTCACCAATGAACCTAGTCGCCCTAGGGTTTTTGTCCTAGAGCCAAGAACACAAAAAAAGCTCTTCAAATAACCAATAAAGAAAATAATCAAGCATAAGACAAATGAGGCTCAACTCCACCTTTAATATGCCTTGCACTTTTCCTGCTCAAATAATAAAATACCTTTTATTATAAAGTAACTTTATAAAGTACCGTTTTAATATTTCCCCGATCACTTTATAACACCATTTAATCTAATTATTTAATATTACCTTATAAAAGTACTTTTATGCCAAGAAACATTAAATAATTAAATTAGTCAATTCACTTTATCCGACTATAGCCTACGAGAATTAAATAGACTATTAAGTCGTCCTAGAGCGATCACTGGGAAAGTGACATTACAGTCTTCCTTTCCCGAGATTGCTTGCCCTCAAGCAATTGCATATTAGGATGTTGCAAAATCTGATCTCCTTCCCATGTAGCATCCTCCATGGGCAAGACTCTCCACTTGATAAGATACTCTCTGATCACTCTATTGCTCAATCTCCTCTCCCTGACATCCAAAATCTTGTCGGGAACCAAAATCAATTGCCCCTCCCCATCCAGTGGGGGTAACTCTGCTAAAGAAGTGACATGTTGTCCCAGTGCCTTCTTGAGGCATGATACATGAAAAACATTATGAATTTTACTACCTTTAGGCAAGTCAAGCTCATAAGCTACATCCCCCACTTGTTGGATTATCTTGTAGGGACCATAATAACGTGGTTTCAACTTTTTTGCACCACTTTTCTTCAATGAAGACTTTCTGCAAGACTGCAACCTCAAGAAGACCGAGTTCCTACCTCAAAACTATGCTCAACCCTGCTTCTATCTGCATGAGTCTTCTACTAATTATGGGCAACTTGCAAATTATCCTTAAGGGCCTCCAGGATATCTTGGCTCGCTTGTATCCAATCTTTGGCTTTGGGAGCCCTATTATACCTAAACATCAAATCCACAAATGAAGGAGCATTATATCCATACAATGCTCAGAACAATGTCATACCAATAGACATATGGTAAGTGCTATTATAGCAGTGCTCTCCTAGATGTAACCAATTAATCCATGCCTTTTGTTGACCCGAGATAGAGTTACATAGGTACCCCTTAAACCATTTGTTCACAATCTCCGTCTGATAATCCGTCTGAGGGTGGTAACTAGTATTGAGAGTTAACTCTATGCCAACCAACCTAAATAGCTCCTACCAAAATGCACTAAGAAATATATTGTCCCTATCGCTGACAATGCACTTTAGCAACCCATATTGTCCAAATAGCTCTGCCACCTACGATGCCTTATGCTTCGATGAAATTGCGAAGTGAGCAAACTTGGTCAATCGGTCTACGACTACATAAATGCAATCCCTGCCATGAACCTTCGGTAGATCCATAATAAAATCCATTGACACACTTTCCCACTTTTGTTTCAGAATGGGCAACGATTGTAGTAACCTTGTTGGGTGAGTGTGCCTCGACTTGTTCTGTTGACAAGTCATTCACTCCCTCACATGTCACAAAACATTGTCTTTGAGGCCCTTCTATGAGAACCTCACTCTAATTTGTTTGTAGGTTTTGAAGTATCCAAGATGCCCTGACAATGGCGTATCCTGAATAGCCCTCATAATCTTCTCAAGTTTTGGCTCAGGGACTAAATATATCTTGTCCTTATAGTAAGTAGATAATGTCATCTACCACTCTATACCTGTCATCCTCAATGTGACCATCCATCTACTCAAGCAAACTTATTTTTGGAATATTCCACCAGAAGGTGGGACTTCCAATTGGCTGAAATATTAGTAAGGGAAAACACTTGGTTTCCTAGAAAGGGCATCAACAATAATGTTTTTCTTGTCCTTGACATATTCAATGTTGAAATCATAGGACTGTATCTTGCTGACCCATTTTTGTTGTCTCATTTAGATCCTTCTATTCCATGAAATATTTCAAGTTGTTGTGGTCAGTCTTAACATTAAATCTTCCGCCTACCAAATAGTCTGAACTTTGCCAAAGCATGCATAATAGCAAGCATCTCCTTATCGTAGATGGAATAAATTCACTCTAGTTCCTTGAGCTTTTGACTCTCATATGCTATCAGATGTTTGTTCTGCTTCAAGACAATTCCTATACCTTCACCTATTGCATCACACAAGCACAAAGGGCTGAGTGAAATCAGGAAGTGGCAATATTGGACAAGTGCTCATTACCTCCTTAAGTCTATCAAATGCTCACTGAGATTCACCTGTCAACCTAAATGCCCCTTTCTTTGCGAGGTCTGTTAGGGGTGCACCCAACTGTGAAAACCCCTTAACAAAGCACTTGAAATAGTTGCACAATCCAAAGGATCCATGCAACTGTGTAAGGGTCTTAGGCGGTGGCCAATCCAATATTTTCTTGTATTTTCCCCTAATGCACTTGCACTCCTTGTGCACTGATCACATGGCCCAAATACAAAATTTGTCATGTTGAATTTGCATTTTGACATCTTAGCATACAATGATTGCCCCCCCTATAATGCCCAACACCTCATTTAACTGCCTTAAGTGATCCTCCCATGTTTGGCTATATATAAGATCATCCAAGAATACTAAGAGAAACTTTCGTAGTTGCTTGTTGAAGATGTTCATGCAGGACTGGAAAGTGGTAGGAGCATTGGTCAACCCATATGGCATGACTAAGAGCTCATAGTGCCCATAATGGCACTTGAATGTTGTCTTATGTATATCTTGCTCCCTGACTGCGATTTGATGATATCCCGATCGAGGGTCAATCTTTGAAAAGTAGATCACCCTATGCAATTCATCCAAAAGCTCATCAATCTTGGGGATAAGATATTTGTGTTTAATTATCTTCTTATTCAAGACCCAATAGTCAATACACATTCTCATGGTTTTGTCTTTCTTTACTAAGACCATTGAAGAAGTGAATGAACTAGAATTGGGTTTGATATGCCCCATATCTAACAACTCCTTAATGGCCTTCTCTATTTCATCCTTGAACTTCTTTGGATGCCTGTTGGGAGTAGTTATATCCAGATTGGCTCATTCTTCTAACTTGATGGTGTGCTCAAAACCTCTGTCTGGAAGTTTTCTTGGAGGAATCTCACCAAAATCCTTGTCATGCTTTCCCAACAATGTTTGAATGTCTACATGATATGGCTGACTAGTATTTGAAAATTCCTTAGATGTAATCAAACACTTTGTTGCCTAAGCTACATCTCCATGCTTGAATATGCTTTTCATCCTCTTGGCTGAAACAATCTTAGGAGTACCATTGGCCATACCCCTCAAAACCACTTTCTTACCATTTGTTGCCTTGAATTTGAGCTCCATTGTTGGAAGTTCTGAGAATATTTTCCTAGGGATTGAATCCTTTGAATGCCCATGATGGAATTAGTGTCCCCTAGGTCAACTACATAGAAATCACCTATCATCGTATAGTTTACCAATGCCACATCCTACCAAGGAACTCTTTGGGTGCATGTCATACTAAAGACATCAACTACTATCACATTAAATCCCTCAAAGTTTTATGCGGGAATTCCTCTCATAGCCACCAAGGTTGAGTATATGAAGTTGTAGGTTGCCCCACTATCAATCAAAATTGTGACACGTTGCCCTTGTAAAACTCCACAAACTCTGAAATAGTTAAATCTAGGAGTACTTGGTAGAGTGGCAATGGTAGACAAATATTGATTGAGTTATCCACTTTTTCAGCTAGTCATCATAAGTTACTCTATTTTGCATGGTTCAATTTTTGTTACAATTATTTTATTTAAGATAAATAGTAGTAGTTACCTTCCTGCAATTTTGCTACTATATTAAACCTAAAGCTAAAAAATAAGAAGTATTGCCCTAAAAAAATGTAAAAAGGGTGGGGACCATTTGTTATTCACTCATCAAGTGATAAATTACTACAAGTGAAGGAGATATTGATTCAAAAGACAAAAGATCCAATATTTGAAAACTGTGTCTAAGATGACCGGAAAAGTTGAAATAAGAACATATATTATTCATTCGTTATGGGAAAATCCATAATTTTCAAAGATTGAATTGATGATCAATTCCCAACCATGGGGTGAATGAAACCCAATACATAGATCGCTTGCTAAAAGAATAGAAAAAGCTTTCATTGTATCACTTAAGCTATAAAAGACTTCTTGGATCCAAGAATTGAGAATGCCAAGTCTCTTCTTACCCAAAATGAGACAAACAATTAGAACAAAACTTATTACATTTGCTAATAAATGTGAGATAACTTGGATACAATATTGATTATATATTTTTACCAATTCGATCATTTTTATTCTACATCTCTACATGAGTATCTTGTGAATGCATTTCCGAATAATCTTCCATCATTATTTCTAATAGGAATAGTTCTTTTATTTTCTCAAATTTGTCTATAACGCTTTTTTCTTGTAAATAATCAAAAAAAAAATTGATTGACTAGTATCACACCAATTTGTAACCCAAGATTCCAAACCGTTATGTAATGAAATTGAAATTCCCCAAGGCAATACTATTAAACATGTAAGATATTGTAGAGAAGCTAATCTTTTATATTTGGCGACTTCCAATTCGTGAATCATTAACGAACTCGATTGGCTCGTTAGCTCTGTCTAAAATCTAAACAAAGTACGAATTATAGAATGAGGTATGGGATTTATAGAATGATCTTATGCATAATTCTTTGATCTCAAGAGAAAATATCTTTTAGATGAGGGATGGTTTGTTTGGAAGAAGTAGAGTAAAAAAGGAAGGATCAATCCTTAAAATCACTTTGATCTGGACTAATTTTCTATTTATTGTTTTCTTCTTTAACTCTTGATTTGAAGAATCGCTTCAATTCGAGCGATAAATTGAAGTTTAAATCTAATAATACCAAATTTGTACTCTTTGGTACATATAGGAGATCAAATTATTTCGAGCAGATATGTAAAAAAGTGTAAAAAGCTAGTCATTTACTTCATTGTATTCTTTTGAGATGGTATATTCATGTTTATTAGACCTTTTGTCCCTATCTAATAGATAAAAATGATATCGAGTGTTCGTGAACTGCCAAAGAATATTGGTATGCTTCTATAAATAACATTTCGTGTTGGTGTAAATAAACTAACTATACTTTCCCTCAAGAAAAACGTTATGTCAAACTTTTTCTGGTATCTATTAATACAAGATCTATCCATTTGTATATTAAAAAATATGACTTTCCCCCATTTCAAAATCCTTCAATGGATAAGCGCAAAATACAGGCTAATTCGACAACTTTTGTTCCATTTCACATAGGATCAAATTTTCTTCAGTACAAGTTAAGGGGTTGGCTTGTTAGCCCTTTATTTTCATATAAAGAACACAACAAGGAAAAATACCTTCTTGGACTTCCATTTCGATCACCTGAATATCCTTAATAAGAAATTGGAGGAAAATGCGTCGATTTCTTCCAAGAAATTCCCAACAAAAAAGGCATACAATTCCTTTTTCATCAAATTTATTATAGCCACTACCCACATTGCACAAAATAGTACACCACAAATAAGAGTTAATGAACAGATCTACAATCCATAAAAACACATCACAATTCCTTGTGGAACAAAAAGTATTTGTTGAGATGGCAATAAGGGTATCAGGTTCCTACCAAGGTAACTTGAAATTCTTACCACAAAAAATCTTAGTGACCCAAAAAGAGGAGACAAGCAAAAACCAAATTGCTTATTTTTCAAGACCCTGTTATGGGTTCTATCTAGAGCTATTTCAATCAACGATTCATAACAAACTATGTCCTATTTAATTTGAGGGATTGAACAAATTTTCACTCCCACGCCAAAGTCATTCTCATAAATTGGCTATATTAATAAACTAGCCATATACATATAAGCATTTAAAAAAAATAGTATATATCTATAATGATTTTATTATTCTTCTTTTCCCATGTTCTTTTTTTGTCTGTGCTTTTTTTTAGCATGGAAATTTTATCCTTAACTTATTTATTATCAAGATGATACTTCATTGTATCAGTCAAATAAAAATATCAATCTCTATATTTAAATGTCTATATACACATATTTTGAAGTATAAGTAAGAAAAAAATATTCTTTCACACACGGGTCTATATACTATGTGTTATACATATTATACCATATGCATTTACATTCTATCCATAGATTGTTACTTGTCATTAATGAATAGATCTAAATAAAGAGAAATATCTATTTAGATCTATTTATCAGGGTTTTATCTTATATTAGGAAAAATAAATATATATAGATATATATATTGATTAGATTCAGAGAATTTCATCATTTTGAATTTAGAAATAAAGAAAAACCATTGTAACTGCTAGAAAAACAAGCCCACCAAAGGCATGAAAAGAGAGGGTAAGTTGTTCATTATTATATCAAAAGTATATTAAATAGTCTTTTTTTTTTCTATTACAAAGATTATAAGATCAAATGAGTGATAGAACCAAATAAGTAGATGTGCCTTTCTTCGTAAAATACCTAATTCATTAGGTCTTTTGTAAAGTAATTTATTACTTTACTTTGTTTGATACAAAACAAATGGGACCAATTTCCACATTGTATATTGGTACATATAAATGATAAAATATATCCGCTTCTCAATTCTATTTTTTGAAACGGTTCTATTAATATATGTTCACCTTTGAGACAAAGGTCTAACTCCATATCATAATCTTCTCTAATGTGAGAAAGTTGCAGTGTCTAGTTTTTCTGATAAAGGGGTATTTTCATGGGGTTGCCTTGGTATCGTGCCCATACCATTGTGTTGAATGATCCTGGCCGGTTAATTGTTGTACATATAATGCATACAACTCTAGTTTTTGGATGTGCCAATTCAATGGCTCTTTACGAATTAGCAGTTTTCGATCCATCTGATCCTATTCTTGATCCAATGTGGAGACAAGGTATGTTCATTATACCTTTTATGACTCATTTAGGATAAAGGATTCATGGGGTGGATGGAGTATAATTGGAGAAATTGTATCTAATCCAAGTATTTGGAGTTATGAAGGTGTGGTCGAGGCACATATTGTGTTTTTTGGCTTGTGCTTTTTAGCAACTATTTGGCATTGGGTATATTGTGATCTAGACGTATTATGTGATTCTTGTACAAGAATTATTTTTGGAATTCATTTACTCCTCTTAGGAGCAGCTTGTTTCGGATTCAGAGCATTTCATGTAACGGGTTTGTATGACCCTAGAATATGGGTGTCTGATACTTATGGACTAACTAGAAAAATACAATCTATAAATTTGGCATGGGGAGTTGAAGGTTTTGATCCTTTTGTTTTAGAAGGAATAACTTCTCATCATATTGCAGCAAGCATATTGGGTATATTAGCAAGTCTATTGCATCTCGGTGTTTGTCCTCCCCAACATTTATACAAAGGATTATGTATGGGGAATATTGAAATTGTCCTCTCCAACAGTATTGTGTTTTTTGCAGCTTTCATTATGGCCGGAACAATGTGGTATGGTTCTGCAACCACTCCAATCAAATTATCTGGTCCTACTCATCACCAATGGGATCAAGGATACTTCCAACAAGAAATAGATCGACAGATTCGTGCCGGTCTGGCTAAAGATCTAAGTCTATTAGAAGCTTGGTAAAAACTTCCTAAAAACTTGCTTTTTATGATTACATTGGGAATAATCTAGCTAAAGCGGGGTTATTCAAGGTGGGTGCAATGGAAAATGGCGTTGGAATTGATGTTGGTTGGTTAGGACACCCTATTTTCAAAGATAAAAAGGGATATGAGCTTTTTGTATGTCGTATGCCTACCTTTTACGAAACATTTCCAGTTGTTCCAGTAGATGAAGGAATTGTGAAAGTTGATGCTACTTTTAGGAGAGAAGAATCCAAATATAGTGTTGAACAAGTAGGTGTAACTATTGAGTTCTATGGTGGTGAACTTGATGGAGTTAGTTTTGGTGATCCTAGTATAGTCAAAAAATATGCTAGATATGCCCAATTAGGTGAAATTTGAGTTAGATCATGCTACTTTGAAATCGGATGGTGTTTTTTCGGAGTAGCCCAAGGGGTTGGTTTACTTTTGGACATGCTACATTTGTTCTTTTCTTTTTTGGATACATGTGACATGGTGCTAGAAATCTATTTAGAGATGTTTTTGTTGGTATTGATCCGGATTTGGATGCTTAAGTAGAATTTGGGGCATTCCAAAAATTGGGAGATACGACTAGTAAAAGACAAGTGGTATAATATGGTACTGCTCCGTTCGTTAATGCAATATTGAGATTTTGAATCTCAAGAATCAAAATCTTTTGATTCCACTTTTTTATGGTTGTAATTAATACGAAAGCTATCTCTATTAATTGTAAACTATGATTGAATCTATGGAAGCATTGGTTTAGACATTCCTTTTCGTTTCAACCTTAGGGATAAATTTTTCACTATTTTCTTTCGAGAACCCCCCAAACTTCCGGATAGAGGGGGAAAATAATTTATTTTTCAAATCCTTCTTCTTACTTATAATAAAAAAAGTGGTTGTCCCCATCGGGAAGGTCATTTTTTTTCAACTAATCCTCGTGCTCTTCAATAGAAACTTGAAGTTGTTCAGGAGGTTGCCCAAAGGCGATGTATAGGGCATAAGTAAAGCTAACAAGTAAACAAGTTATGGAGATAGTGACTAAGGTTGCAGTTTCCATTGGTAGGTAATCCTATGTATGTATGTATATATGCATAATAGTATGCAAATTTAATTAGATCTCAACCAACACTATTATTTTTATGGCCACACAAACCATTGATGATACTTCCAAAACCAGACCAATACAAACTATTGTAGGAAATTATTTAAAACCAATAGAGTGGGCTCCGTTGGTTGAGCACCAGTGCTCTCTCTTCAAAGTTCAGTTGCCTCTTATAGATTTCCATGAAATTTCTTGTTTCCTAGGTTACAAGAAGGCTAGCTAGTCATGATCTTAGTATAGCTATTCATTGACTAAAAGTCTACGAAAATCTCCTTCATATGGATAACTAAAGACATGTATATCTTTAGTTATGAGGTCCTCTTCTACTTCGTCCTCCCTCTCATTTGCTACGTTTTGTTCTTGAGTTCCTTCTTGAAACTCAGCTTCTTCTTTGGTTCTTTCTTCTTTGAACCATTTTAAGAATCCTTTAAAAATGGAAGATTCTTGCTTCTTTTTTCATTCATTTTCTAGCTCAAGCTCTTTGATCTTCTCAAAGGGCTTTATAACGATTAAATGTCGAGCCCTTTTTGGATGAATTTTGATTCAATATTTAACAGTCATAGTATCATAAATACCCAATATAATGGTGGAGGGCCATTTAGGCACAATAAATTGATTAAAGTCTCGAATTTGAGTTTCATAATCATTAACAATGGGTTTTTGCTTGAATTCCATAAATTTGGAATAAAGAACAAAAAAATCTTCATAATCTTGATCAAGATTATTTTTCTTTTTCTTTTTCTTTCTAAGACCTTTTTTAGAAGGAAGATCTAAGTCTGAAATCTCTTTAGGAGCATCCACAGATATTGGAGAATCTGGTAGTTTTTTTGAATTCACTAAAAATAATTACTCACAAAGCAAAGTCTGTTTTGTAGGAATAACACTAAGAAGAAATTCCCATTTCGTACCCATGGTTTAAAGGAAAAGATTCAACAAATATTTATGAAGATTTTTTTTTATCAGAAGAAGTGATTTCCCTTTATATCTTTGTATTTAGAGACGTTGGGGCCAATGTTTTCAAAACATATTCCAATGAATCTTTTGGATAGATATTGTCAAATATTGTTAATAGATTTTTCAAAGTACTTTCATCCAAAAATCTTCTTGTTTCTTGTTCTTCTAATAAGAATAAGCAAATTCTATCAAGCCACCATTTGAAAATAATTTTCATTTTATCATTTCGATGAAAGATTTTATCCTTATTTTCTAGTCAAATTAATGAAATTCAATCCAATTAGTTGGTAGAATCATGGTTGTTTGATTTCCATGTTTGATTCTTTTGCAATCACTCGGTAGATTCATTCGGTGGTAACATCCATGGTGATTTAAATTGATTCATCGACCCACGAAATGGCCCGCTCAATAAAGGATCACATCTACAAGAGGAGATCCATTGCTTAGAGCTCTCACTCAGTCTTCAAGCTCTTTAGCTAAATAAGATCTTTCTCTAGTTTTGTAACTTGCCATTCATCAATGGCATCTTCATTTGGATCAAGACTTTGATCGCCCAAGTTTACCATTTTGGCAAAGAAAGACATACATGGTGGAGTTGTGAAATAAAGTCTTTGATGCTCATCACTGAGACAAATATCGAAGAAATATTCAGAATTGATTCTTCACAAGACCATGAAGAATGAAATTCTCTATACCAACATATCGTAGGGGGAGGTTGAATCAATTAGAATCAAAAGATATTAATGACCATGGTTTTATCAGCATGTTTAATAAAACTGAATCTGTTTCAGTGTCCTTATGAAAGTATTTTAAGGACAAAACTCTTGTTAGTATCTTAGAAAGGGAAGGAATAGAAACAAGTTTATTAATAAAATATTGTTTAGAAGCTTTCTTTTTATAAGCTTTTCTTTTCTTTTCAAAAGCTTCCTCAAGGTTCTTTCTCTTAAGGTCGAGTTCTTTCGTCTCCCCTTCTATCTCTTCTTGAGGACCCTGAATAAAGGATCTTTGGTCATTCCATTTAGTCATGACCAATGATGGATGTCGTGAAAGCGATTAGATGCCTTTTCTTTCCTAATTTTAAAGGTGTATTTCCTTCGACACTTGAACATAAGATTTTTTTTATTTTGATGAATAGAATTTGTTCGCTCAACCATCCAGCTGCGATACTTAGCAAAAATAAGAGGTTGTCGCTAATACCTAAACATCATGCTTACTAATCTCAGAAACACAAATTTACCAAAAAGGGAAGGATTTATTAATTGGAGAGTTACTCCAAGGAAAAAATCTATTGTTGGATTGTTAATCCAAGGGAACAATAGATTGAAGAAGAGTATCCTAATGTAAGAGAGGGGGACCACCACATGCAAGACCCCAGGTCACGGAGGATCAAGACGGGAGAGGTTGCCCTAACTTACCTCAACTAAATGTATTATTTAGGGTATGTAAGGTGAGGGTAGCGAGGACTGTAGGACCTCTCAACTACTCAACAGGCCTGAAATGCAAAAAGAGGCTAGGCGAGCTGGTTTGTAGGCTTAACACTTCATCTCGGAAAGCTCTCTATCTGAGGACAGAAGTGCGTACTTTGGATGACAGCACGGCGTGTTGGCGTCTCGAAAGTGTGTTGTAGTCTGTATGGCCAGACACCGATAAAGATAAGGTCAAGCCACCAAAAACTAGCTAACGACCCAACAAGCTAACTAAAAGGCCAAAATGACAGAACTAAATAAACCAAGTAATCTCTAAGATTGTAAAGCAGATAGAGAAGAGTGATAAAGATGAGGAGAATCTCACCAATGAACTCGTTCGCCAGTTGATCCTCCAAGAGCTCACACACCTACACACAACAAGAGAGAGAATGTTGGGGGGTGGTTGTATAGGCGTCTGCCTCAGTCAGACCCCCGTTTAGGTGTTCCCACCTCCACAAACAGCCAATGGAAAAGAGATAAAGAAGTGACAAAAATACAAGCACTACAAACAATACTATGCTACTCAACCAAATGATAGAGGAGAGGAGAGGGAAGCTTACCACCTCCACCAAGAGCACTCAAGGCTGCTTGGGGGAGAAATGAGAGGAACTCAAGCCTTTGCTGCAATTGTGTGGTCCCAAACTTGCTCTACCGACATGATGGAGTGTGATATTACTACTATGGAATGCTTGGAAGCGAGTGCAAATGAGCTTGTGAATGAGAGTATGAGAGCTTGATGTGGTGTAGAGTTCTTCCAATCTTTCATCCAACTTCCTAATGCAAGTTCAAAGACTAATTATGAAGGAATGAGAGAGGAAACAACCATATTCAGGTCAGGTGGCCGAAGGAGGCGTTACAACTTCGCTACCAATGGGAAGAGTAACGCCTTTGTTGGCTCAGCCGCAGGAATCTGCCAGGGACGTAAGTGCGCCGCGCGGACGTCTACGCGTCGCGTGGACGTCTGCGCGTCGCCCGGGTGTCCCTGACATAAACATGTCCACTGACACACAAAACAGGCACCAAGTGGACTGCCATCAGCAGGCTTAAGTGAATTTAAGCCTCTGACTTAGGTTTTCTAAAGTGTAAAGAGGCAAAAAGGGGAATTGCATCTAGGGTGCATATTCGCTCTTATACACCTAATAAAAAGAAATACTTGAAGACTGACACAAACATTAGAGTCATCACATGAGGTTTAAATAACACTGTATAAATAGGGAAAGATAAATCGATATGAAGACTATAAGTTTCCCCACAAAAGAACTGCTAAAAATTAATTTTTCCATAGGAATAATTTTATTATTAGTAGTATTCGTGTCTAATATTTTATCTTGTAGTAATATGGACCTGACATAATACATCTGAGTTGGCTCAATTTGCAATGTCACTAAGAAACCATAATATAACCCAAACAATTTACCGAAGCACCTCTCTCTATCCACGACAATACAAGAGCAGCTAAAGTAGTCATCATAAACAACCTCCCTTGGATGTTAATTGATTATAAATTGGAAATACAAAAGCAGCTAAATCAGTCATCATAAACAACCTCCATTAGATGTTAATTGATTATATATTTTATCATATGCAATATCTTTCCTTGTGTTTATTGAATGAGAAAGTGGAATAGAATAAAATATGGTAGAGTAAAATATTAGTGAATAGGTTTTTTCCATTGTTACTTAGTATTCATTCTTCCAAAAAATAGAAATAAAACCTCTATATAATATCTAATATAGGCCAGCGTACATAACGTTCGAAACAAGTTCAAACAAGTCCATAATAAAAAAGAAAAGAAAAAGGGTTTGACCTAGCTTGAATAATATTTCAATATTTGATAAAAAAGATTTTTTTTTTGGTCAAAAAATATTGAATATTTGAATAACATTATACTTGATATATTCCAAACTTGGCCAAAAAAAAATTCATAATTATAAATAGCAAAAAATCCATAGGCTTGCCCTTTCGGAGTCATGAGAATTAAATTCAAATTAGAAAAAATAATTTATTTATCTAGAGCATCTAGATAACTTTTTATCAACTTATAAATAAATTGAGTTCTCAGTTCTTCAATTGAAAAATCCAAAATATACGTTTCAAGTAAAAGGGGTTCCTATAACGAACTAATCAAATCCAAATGAGAAAAAAACATTATCCCTTATTTTAATGATAATATCATCATTATCATCTTGTCAACTATTTTTTTCAAATTAATTGAATCATCCCTCGTAATAGGACAACACTATATATTGATATTTCAAGAATCATACTATATATTTATATTATATTAGTTTTTTGCAAAGATCATTTACTTCTATTAATTGGGACAATTTTCATTTTATTGATTGTTGAATCCCTGACTTCTATCTCAGGCTAGTTATTTCTACCATTAAATTAAATTCCTCATTTAATCGTATTAAGTATTAAATCCTTTAGTTAAATAAAGAATAATTATTAGATTGGGATCATTTATAGCAAGACTTTTATCTCAACATTTATAATATGCCATTGTCTCTCTTTAAAGAATGTTTTTCTCAAATTTATTGATACAATTTCTACTTTCCATAGTTTCTACTTTCTATAGTTTACACTTTTTATAGTTTGCACTTTATATAGTTGGTTAGGATGAATCTGAACCATTCAATTTCAAATATAATGCAAAGTGTCAACTATTCAACAACTTATTAGAAACACGAGACAACTAATAGAAAATAGAACAAAATCTCTTGCTCTTTGAGGATGTCCTCAAAGTAAAGGAGTATGTGTGACTCATTTGGATCAAAAGTTGAAATGGACCAGGAAATTGCTATAACAAGAAGCAAGAATAACTTTCCTTCTGTTTAAAAGTACAGATCTGTCATCTACTCTTATCGGGGATGAAATTTATGGTTTCCATTGGTGCAAATCCAATCACCTTGATGTGGGATGAAAAGCACTTCCTCATTGGTAGTGAATGGTCATCAATCCATTGAGCGAGGAAATAATGCAAATTGAAAAAACATAAATATGTTTATATTGCCGTGAGAATGAACAAAAGGTCAGCTACCTTGCCAACTCTCACAATTATAAGTCATTGTTGTATCTATAAATCTTATCATGAAAGAATTTATTGCTTGATAATTCGAAGGGGGGGAAGAGTAGAGATGAAAATGGTAAACTATACAAGTTACCAAATACTCACCTTATATCTTAGGGCTCTGATGTATAGAGAGGACCTTATTGTTAGAAAAAGAACCATAGAAACAAAGAAATCCATTATATATATATATATATACGTACACGTACACGTACACATACACATACACATACACATATACATATATATATACATACATATATACATACATACATATATATATATATATATATTCTATTTTTTTCTTACTTAAATGCAAGGTCCGATCCCTTGCCTACTTGGAAGGTACCTAACTAAAGAAAATTATGGTTGGGAAGGTTAGAGTAGGAAAAGCCATTGGAATCTCTATTTTATACATTAGAACAATCAGTTTTATTCTTAATAAACAAAAAAAATGATTGATCAAAAAATAGATTAGTCATTTATGAAGAATCGACTTCAATGACCAGAGTTAAATGTGGACATGGGTGATTCCACAAAGTTGGTTTACAATTTCTAGGAGATTCTGATTTTTGTTGAAATCACATATTTTTAGAAAATATAATGATTTAATCCTTCAAAAGTTCCATTTAAAGCATTTCAATTGAAGAGGGTTTGATCAAACTACCTTAGATCAAACCCCCTTGGATAGAACCCCGCTAGTTTTAAACCATACCTATAATAGAGTCGATTTTACACCTATCAAAATGCTGATAAAAAACCACTTTTGATTTACCTTTTGGGGGATCAAATGAATTCATTTAAAATTTATTTTTGCAAGTATGTAGTCTTTATTATAAGCTTCCCAAAAAGTATAATTTTAGATAAATTTAATTTTATTATTATATTTATTTTTTATTTCTTGTGAATGTAGGTTTTTCAGAAAATAAAGCTCTTTGTTCTGCACATGTGGAAAAATAGAAGATTATAAAAAAAAAATTCAAAAATATGAGTGCACTAGATATTGAAGTCCTTGATCCAAAAATTTGAATTTCGATACATACAAAAAAAAATTGTGTTATACGTCTGCTTATATCTGAATTGTAATTGGTTTGACTTCAAAACTTGATTAAAGAAAAATATTCAATAAAACACTATGAAACCAATTGAAAGCACTAGATATCATAGTTACAAATCTAAATTCAAAAAAAATAGAATTTTATTCTTCATGGAAAAAAAATTATGTGTTATACGGTGAGTGTCACTCCTTAAAAATGGTGTTTATTGAAAAAAACTAGTTTTCGAAGGAGATGGAAAAAGAAGTGCAATCTAATTCCAAAGATTTTGAAAAAAATATATTTAGAATCTATAGACAAAATGTCACAAATCACTAGTTTGCATAATCTTCAAATTCCTCATGGTTTAGTCGCTATAGGTGCCCAAAAGTGAAGATTTAGTTAGAAAAAATTAGTTTAGTGTCCAGTTTGGCCAAAAATTGTAAACCAGTATTGTGTGATCACCCACATATAGCTAAAAAACATCGAAAAAATATTCTCATATTTGTATCAAGCTCTCGAGGAGCCCATTCAAAAAAAAAAGGACTACTAACCAACAGAACATAAGAGCCTTCATTTCCGCTCACCGAGATAGAATTAAGTGGAAGAGAGATATTCGTTGTTTGTGGATTACTCAAATTACTGTAACATCCTGTGCTAATAGAGTCTCCTATAATCAATTTATACATTTTTATACAAAAGGAAGTTGCTTACAAATCTTAGAACACTTGTGCAAATAGTTGTATTCAATAAAAATTGCTTCTCTATGATCTTAGAAAATATTCTTGTATTATGAAATAGTAAACCCCAATCTCCTGGAGAAATTATCTAGGAAACTAGAGACAATACGAAAAATGAATTCGGGATGAACAAATCCACTTGGATAATTCTTTTTTTTCTAATAAGTTTCATTTATAAAAAAGAAAGAAAAGAAATTTGCGCTATCTTTGTCAAATAGCCTAGCTTCGATTTAATGTAGGAGCAAGTTTATTTCTTAGGCTTTAATTTCTTTTCATTTTAAAGAAAGAAAATGTATCAAACATAGAATACAATCTTGTTTAATAGCTCTAGCTATTAAGCATTATTGTTTCAACGCTAATCGATTCATTCAGCGAAATAGTATTTTTCCTTGCTTGCTAATAATGCAACTAATTAAGCTAATATTTTTATTATCCATTTGCTCTCCAGACCGAATTGGCAATATTTTTTTTTCAAAAAGACTGCTAATTTGAAGAAAATCGCTTAGATGCATTCCAAAAATATGGCCTATATGTATTTCAAAAAGATGGTTAGATGTATTCTGAAAAGATGGCTTAGATTATTCCAAAAAGATGGCTTAGATTATTTCGAAAAGATGGCTTAGATGTTTTATGAAAATATGGCTTAGATGTTTTATGAAAAGATGATTTATATGTTTTATGAAAAAAAGATTTAGATGTATTCTGAAAACATGGCTTCATTTTATTCATAGTTTGTTTTATGAACTTTTCAAATACTATTTTTTCAAATTATTTCGAAAATAAATATTAATATTGACATATTTTTTGAAAATACAAAGATAGAGAAATATCTTTGATATATTTATATATCTGGGTAGGAATGGTAGATTACTATTTTTGTAGATTCAATCTATTTTTTTATTTCTCTGTGAATGGTATGCTTGTAATAATAAGGAAAAAAATTATATAATTCCAATCTAAGAGGAGTATTGTGGTAATTTTTTTGAGTTGTATATCTCAAAATACCCAACCTTTTTTTATCAACACCTTCTTGGGTACAACTAGTACATAGGTACCCCTCAACCCATGTGTTCATGATCTTTGTCTAACCATCCGTCTAAGGGTAGTAACTAGTATTGGGAGTCAACTCTATGTCAACCTGTCTAAACAACTCCTACCAAAATGCACTGAGAAATATGTTGTCCCTATCGTTGACAATGTACTTTGGCAACCCATATTGTCTAAATAGCTCCCTAAAAATAGCTCTACCACCTACGGTGCCTTATACTCCAATGAAATTGTGAAGTGAGAAAACTTGGTCAACCAATATACAACTACATAAATGCAATCCCTACCATGAACCTTTACTAGATCCATAATAAAATCTATTGACACACTTTCCCACTTTTGTTTCAGAATGGGCAAGACTGTAGTAAACTTATTGAGTGAGTGTGTTTTGACTTGTTTTGCTGACAAGTCATGCACTCCCTCACATGTCACAAAACATCAAATCTTTGATGCCCTTCCATGAGAGCCTCTCTCTAATATTCCTATAGGTTTTGAAGTATCTAGGATGCCCTACCAATGGTGCATCATGAATAGCCCTCATAATCTTATCTTTAAGTTTTGATTCAAGGACTAAATATATCCTTTCCTTCTAGTAGATAATGTCATCTACCGCTCTATACCTGTCATCCTCAATGTGACCATCCATCAACTCACACGAAAACTTATTCTTGGAATATTCCACCAAAAGGTGGGACTTCCAATTAGCTAAAATATCAGTAAGGGAACACACACTTGGTTTCCTGGAAAGGGCATCAACAACAATGTTTTTCTTGCCCTTGACATATTCGATGTCGAAATTGTAGGCCTTTATCTTGCTAACCCATTTTTGTTGTCTCTCATTCAAATGCTTCTGTTCCAGGAAATATTTCAAGCTATTGTGGTTAGTCCTAACCACAAATCTTCAACCTACCAAATAGTTTGAACTTCACCAATTCATGCATAATGGTGAGAATCTCCAAGTATCATAGATGGAATAAATTCATTCTAGTTCCCTGAGCTTTTGACTCTCATATGATATCAAATATTTGTTCTGCTTCAAGACAACTCCTATACCTTCACCCATTGCATCACACAAGCACAAACAACTGAGTGAAATCAAGAAGTGGCAATATTGGACAAGTGCTTGTTACCTCCTTAATTTTTTCAAATTCGTGTTTAGATTCACCTATCCACCTAAATGCCCCTTTCTTTGTGAGGTCCGTTAGGGGTGCACCCAACTATGAAAACCCCTTAACAAAACACTTGAAATAGCTGCACAATCCAAAGAATCCATGCAACTCTGTAAGGGTCTTAGGTGGTGGCCAATCCAATATTGCCTGTATTTTCTCCTAATGCTCTTGCACTCCTTGTACACTGATCACATGGCCCAAATATGAAATCTTTGTCATGCAAAATTCACATTTAGATGCCTTATCATACAATGACTGCTCCCCCATGATTCCCAACACCTCATCTATTTTCCTCAAGTGATCCTTCCATGTCTTGCTATATATAAGATCATCAAAGAATACTAAGAGAAACTTTTGAAGCTTCTTGTTGAAGATGTTTATGTAGGACTGGAAAGTGGCAGAATTTTTGGTCAACCCAAGTGGCATGACCAAGAGCTCATAGTGCCCATAATGGTACTTGAATGTCGTCTTATGTATATCTTGCTCCTTGACCCTAATCTAATGATATCCCAATCGAAGGTCAATCTTTGAAAAGTAGATCACATCATACAATTCATCCAAAAGCTCATTGATCTTGGGGATAAGATATCTATTTTTTTGTCTTTTTATTCAGGGCCCGATAGTCAATACACATTCTCATGGTTTGTCCTTTACTAAGACCACTGAAGAAGTGAATGAACTAGAACTAGGTTTGATATGCCCCATATCTAACAACTCCTTAATGGCCTTCTCTATTTCATCCTTGAACTTCTTTGAATGCATGTAGGGAGTAGTTATAACCAGATTGGCCCCTTTTTATAACTCGATGGTGTACTCAAAAACCTTTGTTTGGAGATCTTCTTGGAGGAATCTCACCAAAACCCTTGTCATGCTTTCCCAACAATGTTTGAATGTCTCATGGTATGGCTAACTGTTATTTGAATATTCCTTTGACATAATCAAACACTATGTTGCTCAAGCTACATCTCCATGCTTGAATATGCTTTTCATCCTCTTGGCTCAAACAATCTTAGGAGTACCATTGGTCATACCCCTCAGAACCCTTTGTTACCATCTACTGCCCTGAATTTTAGCTCCATTGTTTGGAAGTTCTAAGAATATTTTCCCAAAGAATGAAGCCACTAAATACCCAATATGGTATTAGTGTCCCCTAGGTCAACTACAAAGAAATCATCTGTCACCATGTAGTTTCCCAACGCCACATCCAATCAAGGAACTGTCTAGGCACATGTCATACTAAATCCATCAACAACTATCACATTAAATCCCTCAAATTTTTCTATAGGAATTCCTCTCATAGCCACCAAGGTTTAGTCTATGAAGTTGTCGGTTGCACCCCACTATCAATCAAAATTGTGACACGTTTCCCTTGTAAAACTCCACAAAACTCTGATAGAGTTAAATCAAGGAGTAACTGGTAGAGTGGCAATGGCCCCACCCTTACCCTCCTCATGTGGCTGCTCATCATCAAAACTGTTGTGTTTTCTTCCCTGAACCTGTTTTGCTTCATCTTCTCCATTGCTATTAGAAATCACCTCTATGTAATGCACCTTACCCTTACCCATATACCTATGACTAGGTTCCTAAGACTTATTACAACTGAAACATAGCTACTTTGTTCTTAATTCTTTAAGAGCCTTATCATCCAACCTGTCTTTCTTGGGCCACTCCTACTAGAAGGGTTTATTGTCCTTGTTTTTCTTAGGAAGGAAAAGTTTGAAAGGAATTTTAATTTTTGGGAGTAAATTCTCCATGTCTCGTGCTATAATGATAGCTTCCTACAGAGACTCTGGTTTGAAGGCCTTAATCCAACCACACAGTGGCTTGGATAATCCCTCAATGAAAGGGTTAATCAATGTATGCTCTGAAACATCATTCACCATGACCAAAAGCCTCTAAAACTCTAAGATGTAAGCATCCATTGTCCAACCTTCTTAAGTTGTGTCAACTCCTTGAAATTTAACTTTGGATCCTTCTTTTCAAAACAACCTATAAGTTTTTGAGTGAAGTCCAGATATGAAGTAATATTGGCACAGGCCAAAGTGACCAACTCATGGTACCACCACTCATGGGCATCTCCATCTAGGTGTAGTGTAGCTTATTTGATTGCTTCATTCTTCAACATAGGGTTGAGTTAGAAAAATGTATCCAACTTTTGCACCTAAGCTCAGACAATGTATTTTTGAGAGCCACCAAAGGAAAGAATAAACAACTTTCCAACCTTTTATTGAAGGTCCTAATTTTGTGGGCCCCTATTGTGATCTCTTAGCCTATTCCTATACTTAATGGCACAAAAATCCTATAGGGACATAGTTGCATGAAATTCATCACCAAGAGTCTAATACTCCCTCAAATAATTAGTAAATCCTTAACCTTGCCCTTGTCCCTTGTTTCCAATTCGCTATCCTTCCAAGAAATGAGGTAAGAGAGCTCTAGGAGTTACTCTACTAGCTTTCCTAGTATTACTATGTGTAGTTATATGAGTGTTGATTCCTTCACCATGATTCTCGTTGTTACCATTAGTCCCTCCTGAACCATTATTGCTAGAGTTGTTATGATTTCCTTGATTATTTGTTATAAATTATGTAAGAAGTTGAACCAACTATTGTTGACCCCTTGCAAGGTCATTCAAGATTTGCATAGTGCTACCCTCAAGCAGTTCATTCTTGTCCTCCATGTTTTCCTCTTCTTCTAATTTAGAGTTAAATACATTGTTAGCCCCTCTTTGTCTTCTCATGTATGTGATGTATTTCTTGTTCTTTGGATTCATTAAAAATCATGCAAACTCATAGGATGGCAAGAATACCAACTCTGATACCACTGTAAAATCTCCAGTTACATTGAACAATATTTTTGTGATTTTTCTTAGTTTTTCAAACATATTTTCAAACATATGGCATGACGATGTCTAAAACTTAATACAAAATGTATAAAATATGAATTTCCATGAAATTCACTTTTAGCAAGCCCAAATTTGCATACACATTTACATAGTTCATAGCTGAGATACAAATGGAGAAAATGAATACAAACTGGAATAAGCAAATTTTCATATTACATTACTTCTAACTTGCAACCAAGACAATGATTAGGGGCCTAGAAAAATTATCACAAAACCCTAGAATGAGGTTGCATGTAACACCCCATTTTTAATTTACCAAATTACTTTAACTTTTACATTTAAATACTGTTTTAATACATGATGATGTCACTATGGTATTTAACGTTTGGATGAAACATATGCAATGTGGTATGTTTACTTTTTAATGATTATATGATACTTAAACAATATTTTTATTGTCATAAATGTAAATAGCTAACTACGTTAATGTTTCTCTAAGTGAAATGCAAGAATGTTCATTCCCTCTAGAGGGAGAGGAAGAGTATCACCCAAGAGAGGAGTATGGTCTATGGATTAGCTGGTATTTCTATCTGAGTTGTCACACACACACGTAGGTCAATTATAAACCCCATCTGTTCATTTTGTGTATCAAGTTTATGTGTGTCATAAATCTAAGTTGATAGGTTAAGTTCAATCTAGTTGTTAAATATTTTTTAAAATATTAAGTTAAAGTATCATTGTTATAAGTTATCGATGATAATCATTTTAACAATCTTGTTATTTTGACAAGATAAATCTATTCTTAAAATATTTAGATCAATATATATGTGTGTGTGTGTGTGTATGTATATGTATATGTATATGTATATGTATATGTATATGTATATGTATATATAGATTATAAAGGTAAATAGCATATATGTACGTCTATAGGAATATTTATATATGATAGCATTGTAATATCATTTAATATAAATATTCTTATATATGTACATGTATATTGTATTATAAATAATGAATATAAATACATACATACATATCATATATATAAGATATATATTATAATAGTTATTGTAATATATCTTATCTTATATGTATAATATATGATATATTTAAGATATCCCACACATTGTTATTTATTTATGATTTTATAAAGAATTAAATATGATAAATGAATGACGAAACTATGAGTTTAGATAGTTATTATCTTTGGCAAGTTGTCCAAGATTGGATGGTTTAGTAAACAAAATTATTGATGAAAATTCAGTACACGAAGTAGTTAACCTTTGTACAAATTCAAATGATATTATTATTGTAAGAACAAGAATTAATATGGGGTTCTAAAGTGAACAGAACCATACGTGTTATACTAAAACCTGAAACCTCATTTTAAGGGAGTAACCCTTTTATGAAAGATATGATAATATTAATTACTTTTATTGAACAAGTTTTCAAAATTAACAGACAAAACTAGGAGGATCTTGTTGATGATTTTTTCATCCTATTTAACCGAATTGTTTTCAAATTAGAGAGTAGTTACTCTCACAAGTACCAGTTAGGACTTGAACAAAAGGTAGTATCCAAGACCCAAGATGTTGCGAGCATGTAACATGGGTGTACGAGTCAAAGGTACTTAACCAACCGAGTCAAATTATGACTTTACTGAAGTCATCACTCTTTGAAAGAGATTATGTATGAGAAGTTAACCATTGGGTCAAACTATAAGTTTGGGTCAACCATAGGTCAATAAGATTTCCAAGTCGAGTTAGAGGTGGGTGAGCGTACGACACCATTTTCTAAAAAAGGGGATGAATTTAATTCAAACTTTAACCAAAGTAGGTGCAAAAGTCTCTGCTTGCACTTGTTGGTTCGCTATGCTCAAAATTTCCATAACTACTTAGTAGCGTCATACTTAGAGAATGTCTATAGTTGTATGATTGTACTAGTTATGTAGGACACAACACTAGAAACTTAGATGGAAATGTTAGGGGTTCCTTTACTATACTCTTCGTTGAAGGGTAGAGCCACTTCCAGTTGGAAGGTGTGCGAGGTAAAACGCTTGGGTGATGCTCTCCCTCTTGTAGATGACACACTGAGGCTTGTGAAACAGAAGAATAATCTAGCTAAGGATATCATGACCTTGTTCTTATTTGTAATTTTTGAAACTATTTACTTAATCACAAATCATATATGCAATTTGTAATTGAATAGGTTTGTATTTCATTTACAAGATGTTATGTTAGTTATCAAATGTTACACGTTTTCATTTATGTAGAATGCAAATTCTGATGTTAGAAAATATTTTTTTTACCTTCCTAATTTTAAGGTATTGAATTATTTACTTCAAGTATAAAACCAAAGTGAAAACTAAGATGTATGGATAGTTATGTTACATCACAACACTACCAAAATACCCACAACTTCACAAGAAACTTGTGGTACCTCTATGAATGTGATTTGCACTCTAAAAACTCCACACACCCTATGATTGCAGACTAGAGACCAATGTGTGAATGCAACGACTGTGTTTGGAAACCCATGACCTCCCTAAGTAGTTGTTGACAGAGGTAGAAGTGGCGACTATTGTAAAGTGAGCACTTGTAATATCACCTTTTTAGCCCTAAGATTTTCAATGATTGTTAGCCTATTTTTGGAGTCTCATAGGCTATTCAAAGGCATTTCAGGGGATTCCAAGATTCTTGGAGGATTCTTGCTAGCTTTTTCAAGGGGTAATTGTAGAGGATTGTCAGAGTGCTTTTTGGGTTTTTTGGGTTTTTTTTAGATCCTTAGTGGGCAATCACTACTATTTTTAGCACTTACTATATTTTGTAAGTCACAATTGCATCTCAATTTTGGCTAATTTGGCATGGGACACACTTATTATTTTTAGTAAGTGTTATTTTTGGTAGTGGTCCTGGTAGTAGCCATTGTTGGGTTTCCAGTTTTGGCAATGGTGACAGTTTACGTTGTTGAGCTCTGTCAATTTTGATACTTTAGTGTATCCTCCATCCTTGGAGTTTGTAAAAGGGAAATATTGCAACTTAAGTTATAAAGTTATAAGTTCAAAAAAGGCAAGTTACAACTTAAGTTATTAAGCTCATTTTGTACCCCAGGCATAGGGATGAGAACATAAAGTTGTTTTAAAAGGGGGTCTTGAACTTAGATGCCCAAAAAGGAGTACTTTAGCAAATATTAAAAATGAAATTTTATTTCCCAAGGATGGTGTCCCTTTTGGAGGGAAAGGAAATTCAAAATTGGAACCATATTTTCTATTTAAACCCCCTTAGAGCTCTCATTTGGGTTATGTTGAGAATTTGATAACAAAGTTTTTCTAACATGATGTTGGAATTCAAGGCCTTGAGGACAAAAACCCTCAATGGTTGGTTCTAGTTTCAGAGTTGAAAGATGCTCCCTAGCTAGATTGGTGTAGCTTCATTTCAGGAGCTTCCATTGGGCTTATTGTTGATGTTTTCAGTTTGATGTTTTGTTGATGGATTGCTTTGATAATTTCTAGTACTGTTTCAATATGGTTGAATTATTTTAATGTAGATTGAAGCTTTTGAAGTGATTTTCAGACTTTGTTGTTGCTAGTTCGTACTATTTTATAGCCCAATTGTACCTCCTATTCACTCATGTTGATTTGGGTGTTGGATATTTTCTTCTAGGTATTGGACTGACCTCCTAGTCCTCGAAAAATACACTTTGAGGTAGTTGGCACTTTGGTTGTGACTGAGTTCTACTCTTGTTCTCTCTTTTGGGTGTGTTTGGGAGGCACATAGCATTCACATTGGTTTTTCAAGAATTTAGGAGAGTTCCTATGGAAATTTGGTGAAGTTGTGTTCATTGGGTAGTTTTGGGTTGGTGTTTCCAGCTTGATGATCATTTTGTATCAAACCTGTAGCAACAATTTTCTACACCTTCAATCACTTGGGGGTCTTCCTATTGAGGTATCATTGTCATATTTTGTGGGGGAATACTTATATTCATATTGGGTATCATTGTGGGGAGTTGTGCTTCTAGTTATTATCATTTTCAAAGTGTAACAACTTTTGATATTATAGAAATAATTTGTATTGAGCACCCTTGTAACACCTTTAGTAGTATCATTTGTGATTAGCTCTTGTACTTATTTTCTACTCACTCCACTGAATAAGCATTTTTCTTACTGTCATGTCATTTCTTATTCCACTGAATAAGTGGTGTTCTCACTAAATAAGTGATTGAGCATTCTTTACTTTCTTGTTATACCCGTTGAATAAGCGAAGGATCTCTCTTGATTGGTTGGCTTGCTCCCAAGTTCTTTTCTTTGTTGCAATTCTCGCTGAATAAGGGGATGGTTTCATTTCATGCACTTGGGTTTACATACTTACCCCATTGAAGAAGTGGTTTGCTTCAGAAGCTCAATATTGTAAGCCTTACCACTATATCCTCTCACCTTGCACACATCAAGATTTGGATGATCAGAAAGTGGAAGGTATTTGCTTGCAATTGAATTTTTATCACTCACCCCACTGAATGAGTGGATGCTTTTTAATTAATGCCTTGTTAACCTACCATCGTATGCTCTCACCTTGCACACATTGGGATCTGGGTGATCATAAAGTGGAAGGGATTTTACCTCAGTTTCTTATCATTGTAATATTTTCTAACATTGTCCAAGTTCCGAATTTGAAAAAAATTAAGCGTGGGTTAGTGGTATCAAAGTTGGTTTTCCTGCTAGCCTATGGGAGTTCTAACCTTGCTACATTTTTTTAGCTGCATGTCAGAGTTTTAGTAGTGTACATCTTTTGCATTTTGGTGACCAACATTTGCATGTCTATTATTATGCCTCTCTTTCACAGTTGTTAGAAGCAAGTTAAAAAGATGACTACAGAAAAGTATATATCTAAGTTGTTGCAGGAACTAACCATACTAATGAGGGACCTTGACATTAGAAAGACATATTCAAGGATTTTTGCTAAATCTAAACGTTTGGATGGAGAAGACGCTTTAAAATATGAGGAATGTGTGGTAGATCCCCAAAATGATCCCTTATACTTCCATATAAGTGGTGATGATGAGGATTTGTTTGTTAAAAAAGACAAAACAACAACATTGAATCCTATTCGGATTCTTCCAATGACAATTCTAAGAATAATGAGTTCCTAGAAGATTCTAATAGAGATGATGTTTATGGTGAGTTCTCTAATGTACCTTCAAAACAAGAGCATGTTGAGGGTGATTATGATTATTTCAATACTCATTAGTTGGAGAGTGCATTTTTCATAGAGATATCCACTCTTGAGGAGTACAATGAACAAATTTTCTTTGAGTAAAGCAATCAACCCTTTAGCACACAAGATCTGGGTGTGTTGGCACCTAAATATGATAAGGATCCTACATGGGATGAATTTTCTATTGATTATGATGGTGTTCAAATCTTAGAGCACAAGGTAAGATGTGAGGATGATATCGAAAAATCTAATTTTTGGAAGTTTGATGATGATGTTGAACACAAATTTGATTTATCAATGCATGGAGTTGATTATAAGCAAAGGCCTAGTGAGCTTGTTGAGTTTGATCCTCATCCTAATATTGATCATTTTCATCACATTGGTGGAGAAGGACAAGAGTCTTGGAACAACTATAGAGACACCGATGACAAGAATGAAAGTTATGATTTTGGAAACCTAACAACAATTCACCATCCTTGCATGCTTACATTTGGAAAAATCAACTCTTGGTGTCCGTGGAAGATGAGGTGCAAGCTCTATCCAAATTTGATAGCACACACAATTTAATTGGAGAACTCTACTAGAAGGATTAGATTGAAGAGAAACAAGGAGTTATGGATGGAGTCACTTTCCCTAATCTCCAACTTATCAAGGATTTTGTGGAGACAATGGAATCAAAGTACTTACACTTGATTAGAGATCTAGATTATGCCCTCAAATTTGAAAGGAAGGTCATTAGTGCATTCAAAGAAGAAAAGATAAAGGTTGATGAGCTTACTCTTTAGCTTGATTCAACAAATGACATGTTATAAAATACTTAGATGACATTAATGAAGGTGGAGGGTCAACTAGCTAATACAAAAAAATAGGAAATAAGAGAATGAACAAAGAGCTAAGTAAATCAAGCAAGTAATTGATGAGCTTGATAACCTTCAAGAGGAGTTTGACTTAGAGGGTTTCCTAAATAAATTAGGTAAGGGAAGTTTGGATCAATAGGAGGAGCGGGTTGATTTTGAGAATGAAGCTAATCTTCAATTTTTTGATAACCCATTATTTGAGATGGGTGTTGATATATCAATTGATAATCCACTTTTTGAGTTGGATGATGGAGCAACTCTGGGTTGTAGCATTGCACTTGGTGAAAATAACAAGGTATGGTATTTGGGAGAAGCCTCAAGACTTGAGTTGGAGTGTGGTTTTAAGCTTGGTGTTGATTAGATAGTGTTAACAATAATGTTACCACCACTAAATTATTATTTAACTTGAACATTAGTGTTCCCTTTTTCTAAGACCTGTCATAATATCTTGACTTGCTCAATTTAATTTAATTGAAAATAAGTTGACTCCAATTTAGCTATTTCCATATTGGCGTGTATTAGAGCTTTGGTAACAATCATACCCAAAACATAGCTTAATTTTCCCATTGAGATACCTTAATGAAATTACTGAGTCGATTTGATTTAGTCTCTCAAATATTAAAAAGCTTCATGTTAGGCCCAAAAATTTTCACTAAAAAAAAACTTAATAACAATATTAACATGAAATCTCCCAACTGTTATATTAATATTGTTCCTTCTATTTAACCAACATAGTAATTTCATTTTCAAGCCCCAATTTTACAATAATAATGTTAATACTATTTAATCAAAATACCAATATTTCATTCGACAATAATTTTATTGTTATAATTACCATTTAAATTCACATTATGAGGTGATTGGTTTCCCTCTTGGAAGACTACAAGATATGATATGTGAAAATGAGGAGAAAGATGAAGTTTTTGTGTGGGAAGTGTTGGGTTATGGTGACTCCAACATCTTTGAAGTTATCAAAATGTAATTTTATAGCTGTTGGGAATTTCATTACAACAAGGAAAGGAGGTTTCAGAATTGTTACATATGAAGCTCTGAAGAAAGAGGGACCTAAACAAGACATCTACATGTTTGAAAATCCATCTATCTTATACTAATCCTTTTTGGGGTTTGGGTTTGAAGGCAACAATTGCTCCATGCCCCTTAGATGTTGTTGCTTTCATGGATGGGATACAAGAGATTACCCAAGAAGTCACAAATTTCTATGGTGAGAAAGATGTTATGAATGGTACTTGTAATTGTTATGTGTACCTTTCTAGGTGTGTTGGAGATCATTCTTAGATGGGTATCCATGCTTGGGATCCTCAACAAGGATTGATAGGGCTTATTGGGAATGGTAGGATGTATCCTTGGAGGGATAAGGATCAAAATTTCAGAATTTATAATGCTTTCCCTTCTCTTACCAACCATTTTGTGATTCCAATTGTTCATCTATAAATGGATTGGAGAGAGATTTTAAGTAAGTATTATAGAATTTAATGAATGGTAACTCAGTGGAGTATTCCTTGGAAAAGAATGGGTCAAATTTTTAGTCTTGAGTTTTTTTTTTGGTTATAGACCAACCACCTTACATTTGGGGTTGCTCTCATTCAGGAGATTTGGCACATTATTTCTTTTCAAGGAATTAAAGGGTTTCAATTGGAGATTGCTTTAAAGTGTTTCCCAACCACTTTCGATTTGTTTTAGTGCAACACTATGCTCATCTCACATGCTTATACTTGGGAATTCCATTGGTACTATTGTTATCCCTTGTGTAGAGCATTAAAATCATATTGTACTTTTTTTATTCTAGCTTTGAACAATAGTGACTATTTTCTCCTTTAGACCTTCCAAACTCTGGGAGTTCATCTTATGAAGGTTTGTAATGTAAATTTTGGTAGTTTACTCTTAGTGTTGGTTCAAGACAACAAGTTATCGCATGCTTTGTTTCATCATTCAAAGACTGTTGGAGTTGGAACAGTAAGAGTTATTAGATGTCTTCATGATTGTATGTGATGTTATGATGATGAGTTTGTTGAAATCTTGCAAGGGATTGCTTTCATTTTAGCAAGAACATTGGAGGAAATCGCATGTGAAGTGGCTTTGCATCACACCATGAGGAGATATGTTGAGGATTATGGTTTTGGGTTGAGAAGACTTTCCTTACTATTTGCTAGGATCATGTTAGGAAGTGGGATTGCAGATATGGATTTCTTTGAGATGCTTTGGTAGGAGATGTTTCATGGTATAGATTTCAGGCCTCTTAGGTATTTTGGATTGAGTCTCAAGGAGGGTTACATTTCGAGATTATAGGAGAGGAGAGTGCAAATTTGGCATGATGAATCTACAGTTATGATCAAAGTGGAGCAATGTCGGAATGGTGGTTTCTTTCTAAGATTGACACGGGATCCTGGGATCTTACTTGGTTTTAATATGGATCGGTATGTTGTTCCTAGAGTTGTGATGGCATTGCTTGAGGACAAGCAATCTTTGGGAGTGGAGGACTGTAATGTCCCCTTTTTAGTCTTAAGATTTCCAGTGACCGTTAGCCTATTTCCTGAGTATTGTAGGCTATATGGAGGCATTTCAAGGGATTCCAAGATTCTTGGAGGATTCTTGCTAACTTTTTCAACGGGGAAACGTAGAGGATTTATAGAGTGTTTTCTAGGTTTTTTTTGGGTTTTCTGAGATCCTTGGAGGGCAACCACTGCTATTTTTGGCAATGTCTATTTTTAGCACTTACTATTTTTTAGTAATTCACAATTGTATCTCAATTTGGGATAATTTGGCATTGGGACACAGCCTTTTTAGAAATATATTATTTTTAGTAAGTTTTATTTTTGGTAGTGGTCCTAACAACAATCAGTGTTGGGTTTCCAATTTTGGTAGTGATGGCAATTCTCGTTATTGAGCTCTGTCAATTTTGGCAGTTCAATGCATCCTCCATCCTTGGAGTTTGTAAAAGGGAAATATCGAAACTTAAGTTATAAAGTTTTAAGTTC
Organism: Sequoia sempervirens; assembly: GCA_007258455.2. Lineage (NCBI taxonomy): Eukaryota > Viridiplantae > Streptophyta > Pinopsida > Cupressales > Cupressaceae > Sequoia > Sequoia sempervirens. The sequence continues at coordinate 51,388 of VDFB02069684.1, read as the reverse complement.
AAAAAAGGCAAGCTATAACTTAAGTTATTAAGCTCACTTTTGTACCTTGTGCCTAGGGATGAGAACTTAAAGATGTTTTAAAAGGGGGTGTTGAACTTGGACTCCCAAAAAGGAGGACTTTAGCAAAAAAATAAAAAGAAATTTCATTTCCCAAGGATGACATCCCTTTTGGAGGGAAAGGTGATTGAAAATTGGAACCCTATATTCTATTTAAACCCCCTCTGAGCTCTTATTTGGGTTATGTTGAGAATTTGATAATGAAGTGATCCCAACATGATGCAAGAATTCTGCAAGGCCTTGAGGAAAAAAACCCTCAATGGTTGGTTCTAGTTTCGAAGTTGAAAGATACTCCCTAGCTAGATAGGTGTTGCTTTATTTCACGAGTTTCCATTGGGCTTATTGGTGATGTTTTCAGTTTTCAGTTTTGTTGATGGATTGCTTTGATAATTTCTAGTTTTTTTTGCATATAGTTGAATTATTTCAGTGCATATTTGAGCTTTTGAAGTGAGTTTCAGACTTTGTTGTTGCTGGTTCATACCATTTTATAGCCCAGCCATACCTCATATTCACTCATGTTGATTTGGGCATTGAATATTCTCTTTTGGGTATTGGACTGACCTTCTTCTAGTCCTTGGGTGCCCCTTTGCTCAATACTTCAAAAAATTTGAGGGAGTCTTTGTTTTTCTAGAGTAGGTTGCCCCTCTAGCTAGGTCATACACTTTGGGGAAGCCAACACTTTGGTTGTTGTGATTGAAATTTTCCCTTGTTCTTGTTGTTGGTGTGTTTGGGAGGCGCCTAGCATTCATATTAGTTTTGCAAGTATTTGGGAGATTTCTTATGGTGATTTGGTGAAGTTGTGTTCATTGGGTAGTTGTTGGTTGATGTTTCTAGCTTGTTGTTCATTCTATATCAAACCTGAAACTTTGTATCAAACCTGTAGCAACAACATTCTAGACCTTCTTCACTCACTTGGGGGTCTTCCTATTGAGGTATTGTTGTCATATTTTGTGGGGGCACACTTATATTCATGATGGGGTATCATTGTGGGGAGTTGTGCTTCTATTTATTATTGTTTTCATAGTCTAACAACAACTTATGATATTTTGGAAAAAAATTGTATTGAGAACCTTTGTAACACCTTTGGTAGTACCATTGGTGATTAGCTCTTGTATTTGTTTTCTACTTACCCCATTGAATAAGTGGTTCTCTTGTTGAATAAGGGATTGAGCTTTCTTACTTTCATGTCATTTCCTACCCCACTGAATAAGTGGCACTCTCACTAAATAAGTGATTAAGCATTCTTTACTTTCTTGTTATACCCACTGAATAAGAAAAGGATCTCTCTTGACTAGTTGAATTTCCGCCAAGTGCTTTGCTTTGTTGTAATTCTTGTTGAATAAGTGGATGGTTTCATTTCATGCACTTGGGTTTACATACTTACCCCACTAAAGAAGTGGTTTGCTTCAAAATCTCAATATTGTAAGCCTTACCATTGTATGCTCTCACCTTGCCCACATTGAGGTATGGGTGATCAAAAAGTGGAAGGTATTTTCTTGCAGTTGACTTGTTATTACTCACTCCACTGAACAAGTGGATGCTTCTCAATTAATGTCATGTTCACCTTACCACTGTATGCCCTCACCTTGCCCACATTAAGATTTAGGTGATTAAAAAGTGGAAGGGATTTTACTTTAGTTTCTTATCATTGTCCTATTTGATAACATTTTCCGAGTTGAAATTTTGAAAAAAAATAAGGGTGGGTTATTACAACAAGGATGACACTTTCAGAAGATTCATGCCCTCCTATAAAAATCACAACCTGGTATATTTCCCATGACTCACTAAAATTATGATGTGCCTCCCTTGAGATGGAATAATAGTTACACAAGGGTATAAATAGTTGCAACCATCAATCGCCTAATCCAAACTAATAACCACTACATTCAATCTATCATAGGTTCGCTCATACAATTGTCCCACCTAAATGATATCATGAAATACCATGCTGAGTGAGAAATATTGATCATTGTACTTCAATTTTTTCTATGTAGGAGACTCAAAATTTTAATGAAGAACACTATGAAAGACCTAAACAATTTGTCCAAATGACTAGCTAGGTTGGATTAGTCTCACCACCAAACCTAGTTTCCCTAGGGTTTCTTTCCTAGAGCCAAGAACTCAAAAAATCTCCTCAAATCACCAATAGAGAAAATAATCAAGCATAAGGCAAATGAGACTCATCTCCACTTTTAATATGCCTTGAACTTTTCCCACTCAAATAATAAAATACCTTTTATAAAGTACCTTTTTAATATTTCCCCAAAGTCACTTTATAACGCCATTTAATATTACCTTATAAATGTACTTTCTCTTTAGGCAACATTAAATAATTAAATTAGTCAATTCCCTTTATCTGAGTATAGCTTATGGGAATTAAATAGGCTATTAAGTCCTCTAGAGAGATCACTGGGAAAGGGACATTATAGACTTAGGGATCCACTCTAAATTAAACTGATTTGATTGCCATATACAAACCCATTTAGTTACTTGTCCTCTTTTGCATGCTTGTTCAATTTTGTTGGCCTTCTTAACCTTGTTCTAACCCCTCTTTATGTGTAGGATTTTTATGCTTTCTCTACTTTGATGTCAATTTCTTTTTTTTCTTTGAGAAGATGATGAAACCACTAGGTGATTTTGTAGAACGACCTTGACAAACATGTAATTACCCTGTCGTAAGTGTCATTGGGATACATTTATAGCATGTAATTTGTGTCTTGTCATTTGTAGTGGCCCTAACATCTTGCCCAATAAATAAAACCCAAGGTAAAAATACGCATTTGGACCCTTGTTTTCCCCTTTCTAGATCCTTCCAATTTTTCTTAGCAACTTCAAAATCATTCCTAGTCTATAAAACATACTAGTAATAGAGATCTCAATCAATAAAAATTTGTGAATAGTAGCATGTTCCTTATCTTTTTGTCATATAAAAACCTATAGTATTGTTTCAATGCAATCAGAGGTTTAGTTGCAATATGCATAGAAATTTTGTTGTGTTTCACTTGTGATAGGTATATGATATGCCCACTTGAAGGTTACACTTTTATGATGTGTTGCTTCAACCCTTTTTAATTCATCTTTGGGTTTTCATCTTGAATTTGAGGGCCCAAATTTTTGATGCGAACAAAAGCAACCCCATTCTACAAACTCACAAAACAACAAATATTAAAGAAAGAAGAGCTATTGCATTCAAATCTGGAACTAGATCTAAACATGTGAAACTATTACAAGTTTATGCAAGAAAATAACTCAGTAAAATCAGATTTACAAAACTTGACTCTCATAGCCATTCCCTCGAAGCTGTTGTTTGAGAATTCTTCCAACTCTATCCTCAACCAACATTATTTCAATCCTTTATTAGTGCTCAAAAATGCATTAATATGTGTTTGTAACAACCTAAAATGGGCTACTCACTACTCCTCCACACCTCTGCTCCTTTCTCTTTCCACACCCCATTTCTCTTTTTTTCCTTGCTGCCTATTTTATTTTATTTTATCATAGACTTTTCTAGCTCCCTCTCCACTTCCACACTACTCTCTTATTTTTTTATTCTCAATATTTTCTAGCTTTCCCCAACTCCTACACAATCCCTCAGCAAGTTGTTTGATTGCTAGAAATCTATTAGAAGTATGAGTAGCTTGTGTGTTGTCATTGATGTCAATAGTTCTAGGTTGTTGCATTGATGTCAACATGTCTATAGAGAGATTGTTGGGAGTTTGTAATGATGCTTTGATTTTTTGCATTATGGTGTCAACCTCTTGTTCATGATTGAGTTGCTATAGTGGTTTGTTAGTGATGAGAATGTGTTTGTTGTGCTTGGTTTCCAGGTGCTTTTGAAAATTTGAAGGAAAGAGAAAATAGTGTGGTTGAGAGGTGTTTAGTATAGCAGAGTAGTGGTCTGGTTTTTCTCCACATTTCTTCTATGTTAAAGATCTGCTCATACGGTTTAGATGTGTTGATTAGAGGTATTCAAAGGTGTTATATCCAGAGTTTAAGGTTCTAGATCATTGTGCAGAGAAATTTGTGTTCAGTACTAGTATGTGAACAATTTTGCAATGGTGTTTGGGATATGGTTTTTCTCCATATTTCTCCATAGTGTGGTTTCTGGTCTTTTGGATATGAGGGTATGCTCACATTACTCATATTTGTCTTAACTCTAAATTGTTTGAAGTTTGGTACTCTGCAAGGTTTGATTCATTTGTTATAGCATGAGGAAAGTTAAATGGGTGTACAAGATGAGTATGTTCTTCTGGTGAAAGTTGTTGCGAAGGAATTTGTTGGATTTTAGGGTGTTTATGGAATATTCCAAATTGTGTTCAAGTGATGTATATTGTTTGTGAGTCATCTTTGGATCTAAGGAAGTGTGTACTTGGATGTTCAATGGTGTTTACATAGGTTTGGCCGACCTTGGGTGTTTACACTAATTGTGGAAATACTCTGGTGTTTGTGGAAGCGTGGTGTGTTGTATATGTATGATTTTAGGTCTAATTTAAGGTGTGGTGTGGTGTGATTTCATTCCTTTCTGCCACGGGAATGCTTAGTGCTGACCTAATTTGAGTTTGCACAGTTGAGGTGCATAGCTAACCTTGGAGATTATTTTCAAGGTTGAGGATGGTATAAATAAGTTTTGATTTGATGGAGAATTGAGGTATGGAGTGTGTGATGCGAAGTAAAAAGTTGGGAAGTACAAAAATGTGAAATGCGGTGAGAGCTTTAATGTGTTTGACTACTAGAAGAAGTGAGCAGAAGGTGTCTACATTCTTCAGAGAGGCTATGAATGTACTGGTGATGTCGTGGTGGATCTTTTTGTTGCTTTGAGATGGATTTCTCATTGTAATATTCTTCTTTCTTCTTTTCTGTAATCTGGCAGTGAGCCCTCTGGTACTGATCCTATTGTATTCAGTGGTTCAACTACTTTATATTGTGAGCTAATCCTCACTTTGGTTTTTCCCATCTTGTATTTTCCACATAAATCTAGTGTTTGAATGTGTTTGAATGTGTTTGCATTATTGTTTATCATGTTTACATTTTGTTAATGCATGATAAGGGTTTAAGTGTTCATTAAGGGTTTAAAGACTAATGCGGATCTAAATGTTAACTAGGGTTTTAATGTTTTAATGTACAACTGATTCACCTCCCTCTTAGTTGTCTTGTGCATTCAACAAAATCAAACCCATGAAGTGGGCATCCAAACTCCAATTCCCACTCCTACCTTACCCAAGTTGGGCATGCATTTGGCCCATTCGTTCCACTTCACATAATGCACTACATTCACGTGCTATCTTTGCAACTTCCACCTCATCATCTTCTCCATTTGTGTGGGCTTCCCCCACATATTATTCCTCGCATTCAGCCCTTGCCAAAGGGCTACAACACTCTCTCTTTCTGATATTCTCTTTGTTGTCCTCTTTCATGAGAACATTCTTCTTCCCATATCTCTCTTCCCATATTCTCACTTCCTCTTCAATTTTATTTTACAATATATTTACTTCATCTTGTAGCCTTTCTAACTCTTCATGGCTCTTCCTATTTTCCACTTCTTCCCAAAAAATTTCCCAAAAAAAAATTCTTATGGGCCTCCTCATGACCCATCCCATCCTCTCTGGTATAGACTACCTCACGTTTGGCAATTTGTCTACACACTCTAATCCTCTAACTTCATTCTCCACCCACAGGTCTTGGCATAGGCTGTAATGCCTCCCGTGTTATTGTACTCCTATGATACCTTTATGTGCATGTGGTTGTTTCTGTTCGAATATTGCTTATGTTTGAAGCATACTCGTGATTATGTTGGTGATTGTTTCATCTATTTGACTTATATGTTTTGCTTGGATGCACATGATACTATTTTATGATGTTAATGATATAATGATTCATGGTGTTCGTCTTTAACTGATTATGCTATACTGTGTGGTTATGCAAATTTTTTAATACTCGCTTTATGACATTTATGATGATGTGCTATTGTTTGAGGTTTGGGTGAGGGGGACAGTGTTGCATCGCTCATCTGTGAGCGCCCTGCCACACTGCAATTCTCTCTCACGGTGTGCAGTACATTGAATATATATATGTTCTTTCGACACTTGGTTTTATGCAGGTTTGCAAGTACTAGGCACCGACTCCACCCGCACTGTCGGGTCAGAGCGTGCCCAACATACCCAATGGATATGATGTGGTTTAAGGATTTGACAAGAAAGTATCCCCGTCCATGTTCGTTGTCCCATCGTTGTTTGATGATGTCATCCGTCAGTTCCCACTCTGTTTGGTATCATCTTGTTTTACGCCATTTCTTTTTTTGGTGGAAATTTTAATGTGTTAATTGTTTGATTTAGATGGTATCGTTACTGTTAATTAGTTAAATTAATACAATTATGGTTAGTATTATGATTGAAATTAAACATTAAATGTAATTATTAATGTGCGTTGTGAACATTTAATTAAATGCTAAATTAGTTTGAAAATTTAAAATTATGTTTTTAAAATTAAAAGAATAATGTCTTAATTGGAGCTTTATGAATTTTCAATTAGCAATTAAATAATATTGTTTATTTAATTAAATAATAATGTTTATTTAATTAAATAATAATGTTTATTTAATTAAATAATATTGTTTAGTTAGTTAAATAATATTGTTTATTTAATTAAATAATATTGTTTATTTAATTAAATAATATTGTTCATTTTATTAAATAATATTGTCCATTTTATTAAATAATATTGTTTATTTTATTAAATAATATTGTCCATTTAATTAAATAATACTGTTTATTTATTTGTTATTACTTGGATTTATCCAAAAATAAATAATCTTGTTAATAACTGTAATTGGTAAATTTTTATACTAAAAGAGTTCTCGTTAAATTTATAATGGAATAATATGTTTACCGCCTAAAATATTAAATGGTGGAAGGGTTGTGCTTAATATAATATAATTTAATATAATATAATAAGATGGTATCCATATAATCGTTTTCCTTCTCGTGCCTTGTAAACCCTTTTCACTTTCTGCATGATTCTTTCAACGTGGAAGGAGCGAGAGTAGCTTGGAAATTTTCTTTACACTTATCATTTACATGTGTTTGAAGAGGTACATTTGTTTGAAGAGGGTAAAAGCATTTTATTTTTTTTCCTACGGGGATTTTTTTTGGAGGCAGGGGGAAGGAACTCAGTAGAAAGGCACAAAAATCACTACGGGAAGGGGGAAGCAGTGGTTTTTGAGAAAGGAGGAATTACGGAGGAGCTAGAGAAAACACGGGAAGGGCGAAGGTAAGTTTATTTATTTTTATGTTTCGTATGCTATTTTCTGAGAGATATGGGTAAAGAACCAGCATTAAAGACTAAATACATATTTACTATTGTTTTAATAATAATAATAATAACACACAGCAATAGGCATCTCAAGTTAAAGCCCATGCATAGCTGATGCACAGAGGTATAAATACAGTAATTTCTTTTGGAAGACTGTAACGCTATATCACATGTATATAGAGATTTTTGGAAAAATTTAAATATTTTGAAGTATTGAATTTGTAAATATATTTAGTGTATGATGTTTTTTCTTCCTCAATCACGGTATTCTTAGCACCCAATTTGATTAGTTAATTTAATGAAGTAAAAATGCTTGCCCTACCTTTCTGGTGCATGAACTGAATCCCACCCAGTCAGCCATTGCTACTTCTGTTAGCACCCTCAAAATAAAAATAAAACTTATGCACAACTTCTCCTTTGAAATCATTTATAGCTTCTTTCTACTTTCAGCATTCATTATCTGTCACCAAATTTGTATTTTATGCAACTGTTACTCTTGTTTTCAGTCAACCCTAAATAGGTTTTTAGCATAAAGATTTTGCATAAGAATCGTTAGATGATATTTACCCTCCACTTCTTTTACCTCTCCTTAAAATTAGGCATGATATTTACCCTCCACTTCTTTTACCTCTCCTTAAAATTACGCATGATTGGTATGGCATACTTAGTTAAAATACGTGAGAAATGAAGCTTTAAGTTAAAATAGTACATGTTAATTCTAATAAAGAAAACGAGGTTAGATGATACTATACCTTTAAGATTGATTTTCTCTTTTTAAAATACTCCTTTTAACGGAATATTTGTAGGTTTAAATATTTATGTGAAGATAGCTCTTTTATTTCTAATATTTAGAACCTATGTGAGTATTTAAATAAATAAATATATTTTCAAATGATATTTACTAATTATATAGCTGCTTTTAAATAAAAATAGTTAACCAAGTGAAGAAATTAAATTTTAAATTGAAAAGTAAATTGTTAATTATATTTTACAAAAGATAAGTAATCTAATTATGGGGTAAATTTTATGTTGATAAGTAATTAGAATTTGAGTTAGACTAACAACAATTATTTACTCAAGGAGATTAGTATATTTGTAGGGTAATTCATAGTTATATATGTTAAGGGCGTTGTGGTTTTTGGTCAATAACATCAAATAATAAAAACTAACTTAATTTAGTAGTTTTAAAGAGTTAGTTGTTCTTTTTCTGTGAGAGTTACTGCATCATATGCAATCGGTAATTTATCTTTGTAGTATATTTAAAATTAGATTTATTTAAAACTTGTTTTATTAGATATGGGTAATTTCATTACCCTATAAGTTACTGGAATGGTAATTTATCTTTGCAGTATATTTAAAATTTGATTTATTTAAAATTAGATTTATTTAAAACTTTTTTTTATTAGATATGGGTAATTTCATTACCCTGTTAGTTACTTAATGTAATGGTAATTAATCTTTGTAGTATATTTAAAATTAGATTTATTTAAAATTAGATTTATTTAAAACTTGTTTTTATTAGATATGGGTAATTTCATTACCCTTTACTTACTGTAATGGTAATTTATGTTTGTAGTATATTTAAAAATTGATTTATTTAAAATTAGAATTATTTAAAATTAAAATTTATTTAGTTTGAAGTCAACAAAGGTAAATGTCATACTTTTAATTAAATTTAATTTGCAGTAAAAATTAGATTACATTCGAATTAAATTTATTATTTTAAAATAACAGATATATATATAGGTTAAGTTTGTATATGTCTAAAATGGTCATGATTAAGCTTGTTAATTAATTAAATATGATTTATTTAATTAATTCCTCTAATGTCATCTACATATAAATAAATTTAATTATTTATTTATATCGTTCATTTTTCTATTTCTTCTACCTTAAATTAAATAAATAATTTTATTTAATTACTAACATTTCTACCCTCCGCTTAATTAAATTAAATAAATTTGTATAATTTATTTATATTTAATTATCATTTATTCTAAAGTTTAAATATTTTTGAATATTTAAATAATGGAATATTCTCCATCCCATTTTCGAATTTTAAAATATTAAATATGTTATTTAATATTTTCCACCTCACTCTAATTTCATTTTTAAACATAATTAAATATGAATTATTTAATTATGTGGGTTTCCATTTCCATCTTCACTCCTAATTAAATAAATTTAATTTATTTAATTCATTATTAACTCACCTTCCCAAAATTCTAACTCATGCTAACTCGCCCTTCTAAATTCGTATCTTATCCTTCAAAATGGAATTTTCCCTTCGAACTCAATAAAGAGAAAGGAAACCTTCCATTCTTCTGTCCACTTTCAAAAATCTCTCACCGTCCATTCGAAACAAGCTTAATCCGGACCGTCGATCGATTCAGCCAATCAAACTCGTTCGAAAACTCTATAAAAGCACGTGCAAATTCAAGCCTTGGTTAATCACCCATGTTCATACGCCTCACTTACATATGCATACTCACATTCATGCAATCAGCTTTATGCACTCATATCATTTTCAGCATCACATTCCCATTTTCATGTTAGCATAGATGTTGCATATTATGCATTCTAAATCTCGTTCTTCATGCTGTCATTTTGTTGAGCTCTATCTGCTGATCTGAGAGCCATTTCAAAGCAACAAAACGGTGAAGATAGAGGAGGATAAAACGATTTTGAAAGGCTGTTGTTATGGTTTGCACATTTTGTTTTCTTTCTTTCAGCTTTTCGATTTAATGTTTTATTAACATGTGTTGATTTTAATTACGATTTGATCCAATTTAGTTTTGGCCTTTACTTTTGGAGGTATGGGCTTATATAGCTTTTTAGATGTATTTTGCTTTGAATTTTTGTATTGATGTCCTAAGGCATGAAAACCCTTAGAATTTTTTATTTTATGGGTAGAGGCATTGAAATTATTGCTTTTGAATCCCATGGGTTTGGTGGAATGGGTGGAAGCTTCATGTTTATACAATGTGTGCATTTGTTGGTCATGATTAGGAATGTTAGGGTATTTATGGATGGAGGGATAAGAGGATTGAATGGTAGGGATATTAGGTGTTGGGAGAAGTGGAGGTAGATTAGATGGAGGAATATTGGGAGTTGGAAGCAATGGTGGTAGAGTGGATGGAGGGAAGTGTATGGTCACATGCTTTTGACATTTGTAGGATGATGGAGGTGGAATTGCAACATATGTCTTAGGGATATGATAGGCTTTATGATGGAAAGTGGACTTAGGATGCATGGAGGAAGTACCAACATCTTTAGGTTGTTGTCCTTGGGGTGTAGGTCCAAGGTCATAAGAGTTTGGAGGGACTTTGACATGTATAGGCTCCAAAATATCTTGTTCATGAAGGTCTAGACCTTTACCTTGGTGGTTCATGTTTTGGAGTGTGCAATGGACAATGGAACCAGGTGTAGGTGAAACACTAGACATGAGTTCTTTATTGGATGGAGAAGATAATGGTTGTTGTTCGAAGGAGGAAAATTCATGAATGAGGGTGGAAAGACCATTAGAATATGATGGAGGACTTGCAATGGGGTCGATAGTGGGTGATGGAGGATCATTAGGATCTTGATTCGCCTTGTGGTCACTTAGATCCAAGATATTTGTTTGATCTTCTATGTGTGCTTGGGAGGCATATGTCTCATCAAGGGAAGTGGATGTTTGTGCATCATGGATGGGTGAGGTGGAAAGCTCTTGACCATGGAATGCATAAAGTTGGCTAAGAGGATCATCATGGTCTTCTTGATCATAAAAGGGGCCTTGATCAAAGATGGAAGGTTGATCATGAACAATATTAGGTATGTTATGAATGGGATCATTGGGAGGGTGTTGATCTTTATGTGGATGAGGGGGTAATGTTTCTACATGTTTAGGATTGTGCTCTTGACATACCTCATGACTTATTGGAATGGAGGTGGAAGGGGATGACTCTTGAATTGGATCAAGGGATTGTGGATGACATGGTTGGCTTAAAGGATTTGGCATGATGTTTGATGACTCTTTTGTATGTTCAAGAATATGAGTTGGATGCCATGGCGATGTTTGATTCCTTGCTAGTAGCCCTTGGGTCACATCCTTTGTAGGTGTATGGTTGGAAGGTGTTGGCTTAGGGTTTTGGTTTTGATTGGATGATGGTAAGGGTGCATGGACTAGATTGGTGTTCCCCTTGTCAAATGGAACATGAGAATTGAAAGGCTCTTGATTTTGCTGCCAAGGTGGACTTGGGCTCCTATGTTCTTGCAGTGATAAGGGTGGATGTGTTGATGTGGCATTGACATGCAAAGAAGTGGATGGATTAGATTGGTATGAGGTGGAAGGGTGATAATGAATGGATAGGGGATGATGTTGTGGTTGAATTTGACAAGTGGCAATGAATTGATTTGCTTGAGCTAGGAGGTGTTGGATTTGAGGTGATTTGATTTGTTGAAAGTTTTGGAAGAGGGTTTGAAGGCTTTGTATGGTTTGATGGTCTAGGGGTTTGGGTACCTAAGAAAAATGAAAGCAAGTCAAACAAGGCATCTACATCACAAAAATCCCAACCATCCACTTCTATCCTACATTCTCATTCCATTCAAAAGTCTCAAATTCCTAAAACCCACAAGCAAACTAAAAATCATAAAAATACTAAGTCTATGTGGGTACCAAAAGCACTTCACCCTCCACCTCCTAAGCAAACATCTCCATTGCTTCCTACACCTCATCCACATCACAAGCTTCAACGTTTATCACAATGTGTGCAACCATTGGTCATGGTTCCCTTCCATTTCACAACAATCCCACATACCTCCATCTCCCCACCCTTCACTCATTATCCTACATATCTCCCCCATCATCTTCCTATGGTCCATGCTTTTGGCTAAAATTCCCCATTCATCTTTTTCATAAGTCCCATATAATACATATCATCTTCCCTACATAATCTGCATCATAATCCATTATTGTCCTCCATCATTCACATCATAATCCATCATCTACTTACTCCATCTCCCTTTCATGTCATCCCTTACTAACATCTATGAGCATAATGACATTTGACATGGTCCATGCCACGACATCCATCTAGTGGGACTATCACCTTTCATGCAACTAGACACTGGAGTCCCTCCCATCCATATTCACCTTCTCCTATCCAAAAAGTCAAAAATTCAAAACAAAAAAAATGAAAAAAAGAAAAAAGAAAAAGAAAAGTAAAGAGAAATCCCTTCGTCCAACGGTGAAAACCTGGTAAACAGGCGCCCTGGATAAGTACCATGATGAAAACCTAGCAAATAGGCGTCATGTGTAGGTTGATCTTCTATGTCACTTACACTTGGGGGCACCATGTCTTATCTATCCAACCTATCCTTTTCATGTCATACCATTTCCATCCTACCTACCATTTTTAGCCATCATCCATACCTATTATATCGAGTCCATTCATCCACCCTTCTTCTTTTGATCTTGATGAAGATATAGGGGCAAAATGTTGAAACATGCTTTGAGTATCTCTTGATATACCTCATCCTTCCAAACAATCATATCATTATCCTATTGTCATAAGCTTTGTCATGAAAAATCCTATCTTGTACCTATAATGGGGCATGTTATTCCTACGCAACATAGTCTTTGGAAATCACATCCTTTCTCTCTTATGATGCATACATCCATATCATTCACTATGACCTATCCATTCCATCCATCCATCTATCATGAGCCTTTTATCCCTTATCCTATCACCCACCCTTTCATCCATCAATCCCATTTATCTCCTTGCACCTAGACTTGGTTTTCCCCTTGTCATTGGTATCTAGCACAAAGGCTACTCAAATTTTCATCCTTTGACACCTCCAAACATTTCAAAAAGTCCAAAAAAATCAAAACATTTCACAAAAATTGGAAAAATAAAACATTTCAAAAGTCCAAAAAATCAAAACATACTAAAATTCCGCAGTACCAAATTGATTTAAAATCCAAAAAAACTCAAAAAAGCTCTCAAAATCCAAAAAATAAAAAAAATCCAAAAAAATTAGAAAACATCAAAAAATCCAAAAAAAATAGAAAACATCAAAAAATCCAAAAAAATTAGAAAACATCAAAATCCAAAAAAATTAGAAAACATCTTGCTATCATCATTTTCCTTGAGCGATAATGTCTTACCATGGTTTGACTATTGTACATATTCACTTCAACAAGTTGTGACGATACCTAGGGCAAACGTGGGGCATATTGGGGGCAATCACCTTTCAAACAGTAAGACAATGACATCAAAGCCAATCACCCAAAACAAAACAACCAAATTAAACCAAAACATCCAACCATTGATCCATATCGCAGTAGCTTTCAGTTGCGTACCTTATCATGACTCATATCTGGATGATCTCTAATATGAATAATGTTTGGAATCACAGTATTTCATTTTTGAATAATGGTTGTTTAATTTTCGATATCATTTCTCTGGAGCACACTCGATGATGTACTGAACTAGAGTGGCGAGGAAAGAGGATGATTTTTTCTTTGTCTGTTGTCTGGAGGTTAATCATTTATCGGTTGCAAATATGTCACGAGACGTGATGATTTATCATTGATGACAGTTCCAAATTTGCATCAGATAGTGGTTAGTCTTTGTCTGTTTACGCAAGAAATGCTCAGGTCATCTCGGTTCAATTATACCTAGATGCTTGTGTTCACTTGCTATATCAAAAATCATGAAAGTTGTACTCAGGTCATCATTGGTGCTAATTTCCCCTCTGATGCTTGTACATACTTCCAACATTTTAAAAGTGCTCTATGATGATTCCAGAAAATATACCAACAAGCTCAACAAAATGGTCAGTTTCATTTAGTTGCATTTCATTTTAGATCATTTATACATACCTGCATAGTGGATTTGCACCCGAGTTTTGAAAGGATAATAATCACATCAATGGATGTCATGTCTCTTTGGACTGCTTGTGGAGGACATTTGAACATTTGTTTCATCATCACCTTTCACCTGCATTATCATTTATCATTTATCATTCATTTGCATATCATTTAGTTTCTCTATCATCTTCATCTCATTAACACTTTATCATTTTCATATTCATTTCATGTTCCTTTTATACATTCACTATTATTTCATTCATTATCATTTTCGTTATCATATCTTACCATGCAGTTCATTTCATATCACTTATCATTTTCATACATGTCATTATCATTGCATTTCATTTTATCATTTCACTTAATCATCATTATAGAACATTTACATTCATATCGTATCGTTAATCATCCTATCATTTTCCATATCTTTTCATTTTGCAAATTCATTTGTCATCCTTTATCATCTTACATTTGAACATTCAAAAAACAAATACTCCATATATACATTTTCATATCATTTTCATAAGTCATCCACCTGCATGACATCATTAGTCTACATCATCAGTCATCATCATCATCATAAAAACATCATATCGAATCATCCTGCAAATCATGGTAGTCATCAAATCATTAAAATTCATATCAAAATCCATAACACAGAAAAAAAAATGCATATCACATCATAAATGCACATCACATCATCACAAATCATCGCCACTGCATATCATTACTCATCAAAAATAATACAAATGTCCAATGTCCAATGAAGCTAAAAATTCCAAAGAGATACATGAGATATGACCAAAATAACGTACATGCTCCAAACATAATAGACATCGAGATGTGTGAATGAATCAATAATGATACATCAAAAATATCAGAGCCCCCTGATAGGGTTGGCCTCTGTGATGGAAGTCTTATCTCCTGCCCCAAGATCTCTGTGTGGTCCCGACACACCTCGATTTTGAAAAACTCAATCAAAATCTCTCTATCTATCAATGCCTCACAGCATGTAATCGCAACCCATATCAAAGTGACCAATATCAGTGACTCATCTCAAGTGACCCATATCAATGGCCCATATCAGTAACCCATATCAAGTGAACTATATCAGTGACCGATATCAGTGACTCATACCAGTGCATCATATCACAGACCCATATCACCCAATCAATCCTACCAGGCAAACCAATACACAAATTTATCTAGCTCGATACCATATCAATCTGATCTACCATCAATCACTATTTGTTTTCTATCGCAGAAAGCAAATTTATCAAAAAGGAAATCATTCATCTACTATTTGTTTTCTATCGCAGAAAGCAAATCTATCAAACACTTTATCAGTCATTTACTCTTTGTTTTTCTCTTTTCGGGAAGCAAAGTTATCAGTTCATCATCATCATTTTACCATTTCCATCAAAAGGGGCATCATATCAACAGGGGCATCTTTTTCATCATTTATCGGGAGCTAAATCACTGTCTCTTCGGCAGAATATCATTATCCAATCTTCTTTATCACATTTTCAGATTTCATATCATCCGTGATTTACCTCCCGAGGGGGCATCATCAGCAGCAACATCGAAAGCATATCAGGGGCAAAATCTTATTTTCTTTGAAGCAATGTGTTTTACACATCACTTCAAAGAGGGGCAAAATGTATATGTCTAAAAATGGTCATGATTAAGCTTGTTAATTAATTAAATATTATTTATTTAATTAATTCCTCTAATGTCATCTACATATAAATAAATTTAATTATTTATTTATATCGTTCATTTTTCTATTTCTTCTACCTTAAATTAAATAAATAATTTTATTTAATTACTAACATTTCTACCCTCCGCTTAATTAAATTAAATAAATTTGTATAATTTATTTATATTTAATTATCATTTTATTCTAAAGTTTAAATATTTTGAATATTTAAATAATGGAATATTCTCCATCCCATTTTTGAATTTTAAAATATTAAATATGTTATTTAATATTTTCCACCTCACTCTAATTTCATTTTTAAACATAATTAAATATGAATTATTTAATTATGTGGGTTTCCATTTCCATCTTCACTCCTAATTAAATAATTTATTTAATTCATTATTAACTCACCTTCCTAAAATTCTAACTCATGCTAACTCGCCCTTCTAAATTCGTATCTTATCCTTCAAAATGGAATTTTCCCTTCGAACTCAATAAAGAGAAAGGAAACCTTCCATTCTTCTGTCCACTTTCGAAAATCTCTCGCCGTCCATTCGAAACAAGCTTAATCTGGACCGTCGATCGATTCAGCCAATCAAACTCGTTCGAAAACTCTATAAAAGCACGTGCAAATCCAAGCCTTGGTTAATCATCCACCTATATTCTGCATAATCACCCACGTTCATATGCCTGCACTTACATATGCATACTCACATTCATGCAATCAGCTTTATGCACTCATATCATTTTCAGCATCACATTCCCATTTTCATGTTAGCATAGATGTTGCATATTATGCATTCTAAATCTCGTTCTTCATGCTGTCATTTTGTTGAGCTCTATCTGCTGATCTGAGAGCCATTTCAAAGCAACAAAACGGTGAAGATAGAGGAGGATAAAACGATTTCGAAAGGATGTTGTTACGGTTTTGCACATTTTGTTTTCTTTCTTTCAGCTTTTCGATTTAATGTTTTATTAACATGTGTTGATTTTAATTACGATTTGATCCAATTTTCTCACACACAAGTTTTAATCAATTTGAAGTAAACAAAAGTATAGGCTATGAATTTTAAATCAAAAGAAAACTGATGTTTTGAATACTATAGGTTTTTCCCAAGTGCTTATCTATTTAAAATATATTATAAAGGAAATGCTTTTAATCATAGTGGATTATTTAATTATTTATTACATTATCTTTAATAAGTTTGGATTATGTTCACGCTCAAATGAATGGGTATGTATAGTCCTATTGAACATGTTTGGATATTTATTTTGGTTATACTTTGAGTGCTCGTTGGAATTGATTTCTTATGCATACTAGTGGTTCCATGGTGATCATACTTTCCTCTTGCTTTATTTTGCTTTTGAGGTAATCTTTATGTATAGGCATGTTTTGGATAAGTTTGGAACTCGTAGATGCTTAAGCCACTCCCATTTGATAAGTTATGGGTGGTAGGTTGTTAGGCTTCCAAAGGTGATGGGAAACCTATTTTGTGTGGAATTTTCCCATGATTAGACCTTTGTGTTCCATTGATCGTTTTTTCTATTTTGAGTTCGTGGTTGTACCAGGTTCCATGATTTTCTTTGCCTTTAGTTATGATTATGAGCGAGATGGTTCATGCCTCGCACGTGTATACATTATGTGGCTTTTATGCTTAGTACACCCTTGTTGTTGTGAGTCTTGTTTCAGAACTGTTTGGAAGGGTTTTCTAAACAAGCGTTGTACTTGTTTGATGTTGTTTTATGTCAGTGTTGAGTTAGCCCTTTTTGCTTGACCTTGTTTGGATGTGGATCCTTTCTTGTCATCTCCTAGCACGAGGGGTGGACCTTCGGGTCCACATGGTCGGGTGGAACGTGCTATGCACCCATTGGGTTCCCAGGTTGTGTTCGCGATGTAGAAGCGGATGCAGATTTCCCAGAGCTCCACTTGGTTGAAGATTGGACCTCATTTTATACCTTATTCTTCATTGATGTATGATTCAAGTGTATTTGATATACTCTTCTCATTGATATAAGGGAAGCATTATGTAATATACTATTGGATACATAATGTGTTGTATTTGTAGAAATATGCTCCACCATTGTAATATTGATCTATGAGCTGAAATGTCATACATAATGAATATATTTTCCTCTCTTTTGTTCATAAGGGTTGTATGTCATCACTATGTAATCTTGGTTTTTATTCACTTTCGTTTTTGGTAAAAGTTTAGGTTTCGTAATGCCAACCCATGTACCCTAGAGGACATAGAATGATGGATGTATCTTTTCATCGCTATTGATCTTGGATGAATGTATGATTATGTTATCTTGTGAATGCATGCTTCTTTTGTTAACTTCTGGGCATTATCTTTAACGATGTCTTGGTTGGGGACGTTTATGTGTAATGCAACCATGCAACCTAATGGGACTAGTTAGGTTTTGTCACATAACATATATTTGATCACATTTTAATGTTTATACATATTCACCTTATGTAATGTTTCACCTTCAAAAATAAAAAAATAAAAAAATTAGTGTGGTATTTTGTTGTCCTTTGGGGTTCACACGGCGGGGCGTTACAACATTGGTATAAGAGCACTAGGTTCATATATTGGGCACTCTGGTTTCATATGAGCCCATTATGTTGTCCTAGTGAATTTGTTAAGTGAAGTTCTTAAGTGATCACGATGATCATGTTGGATTGTGGAAAGGATGTAAAGATTTGAGCCACATAGTTGTTGGAAAATAAGAGTACTTGTGGAATTATGTATGTAATTGTACTTCCCTTGTAAATGTGAGAAACCAATAATTGTGCATTGGTTGAGTGTTGTGAATACCCCGTACTTGCTTTGTGGGCCCATAACCCACAGGTCTTAGGATGGAGATACGGTGTACCCATCCATTCAAAATATGTTGTATTTGGTGTGGGATTAACCATACCATTATGTGTGTTTGTATGTTTGTTACCTAATTGAGGGCCAACCCACGTGTGGTTGAAAATCTATACCTATAAGATTAGCCAAAAGCTAGTTTCATGGATTCTTTTCTTTTGGTTCTCTAGTCCCTCAATCTGTGAAGGGGTAGTAGCAACCACAAAGTTCCTTGGGTGGAGTGTGTAGCGTACACATATTGCGACGCAGAGTAGTCTTAGCTCAACCGATCCCGAGGAAACGTACTCACTACTTCCCCTTATGATGGATCAGGATACTTGATCCATATGTGCTAGCCTAAACCCCTCAATTTTGATTATAGTAGCATTGGATTGTTAGTTTATGCCTGGCCGTCCATAGGGACGTTGAGCTGGCATTAGCGAGTCAACCTCGTCTGTATGAGAGGTGAAGCTCGAGTAGCCCCATATTGATATATTCATATATGTATTGTATACACCGTATCTGCACATGTTCCGACATGATGCAATGGATACGATGCCACACCCCACTGATGTTCTGACACAGTGCTAGTGATGATGCCGTGTTGCTGATGGTAGCAAGCTGGGCTCGAGGACACGATGCCACGTGCATAGACACGTGAAGGTGCACTATGAGATTGTTTTATGATAGCCTACTTGTGTGATGAGCGTAATGGGGCCTCACACACTTGTAGAGGGATACTCATGTTTGCTTTCGACAGTGTTTGGGTCGGTTAGCATATGGGTATGTCCTAGCCATGTATACCTCTGGCTACGGTGAGTACCTGCGTGTGCCTTATCCATGAGGTATCGCTATGCGGGATGTGTTCTGCACGAGCCTACTTCCGTGGAGCCACAGACACATTGCCATGTGGCATACGACTAGTGTGTTCCTTCTCCGACTAGCGTATGACCATGTCGCGTGACGATGCAAGGCAGGGTGTAGCTGAGGAGCACACTCTGGGTCATGTGGATGGCGTGCTCACTCCGCACCACATGAGGGCTACTGTTATAGCCGGACGATGTTCCCTCCTTCCTCGTTTGGTGGCTAGTATCTAGTCACGTAGTGTTGTATTGTGCAATTTTGAAGATTGAGGACTTCATATATGATTATTGATGATTTTAGATTGAATTTGAAGGCTAACATTTTGTTTATGTTTGATTGTAATGGTTTAGCCACACTTTGTGACATTATTCTCTCATAGCCCTCATGGTTACATTTGATTTAGTGTTGACATTGCACGCATTTCTTGCTTTATTGTTGAAATTGAATCTTATTTGATGGTTATTTGTGAATTGATGGCTAAACCAGTTTATCATTATTGTTTTGAGGTCAGCCATGTGTCATATTGTGATTCCTCTCCAAGGACGTATGAGGTGGACTTGGTGAGTGTATACGAGGAAGCAGACGCAGGGAACCTTGAGGATGGGGGTATGTGAGGCTGTTTACAGCTAGGACCCACTACCCACCTATGTGTGATGACTATCTCTTGGAGGCTAACCACCTTGTACAACAAGAGGTAGGTCATTGTGGTCTTGCTTGGATGGTCTCACCATGTGTGGTGGCCTAACACCATCAAGCCACTGAGTGTGAGATATGGATTATGTGAGATGGATATTGGCTCTTGGCTCATGGTTTTGATATCATGGATTAGCATGCTGCTTTCCGATGTCCAAATGGACCCTTGTGTAGCCTTGTAATGTGATTCCTGGTGATGTGAGTTTGTGTGTATGTAAAGAATGTATGTTAAAATTATAGAAATAGTAACTATGAGATGATAAACTTGGGATTTTATGCTTAGGGAGTGATACATCGTGTTTTATTGAACATTGAAGAGGTATTATTTGATGGTCTTTTGGTGCATATGTGGTGAAATTTTGTGTTGAACATTGAATTAAGTGGAATGACTTGGGTGTAAATGATGATATTTAATGAAAATGTGTGCACTTTGTGTGTGAGTATGTTGCATCTTATGGAAGTGTAGCGTTTCAAGGTTATGAATTAGTTTGAATGACAGGTACTAATGTGTTATGTTTCCACCCTAGTTGTGGTTTTCAGGTTGTCAGCTTCGAATCTCGGCGATGAAGGTAAATTAATTGGTTATGCTTATCTT
The DNA here is from genome assembly GCA_007258455.2 of Sequoia sempervirens. Classification (NCBI taxonomy): domain Eukaryota; kingdom Viridiplantae; phylum Streptophyta; class Pinopsida; order Cupressales; family Cupressaceae; genus Sequoia; species Sequoia sempervirens. The sequence continues at coordinate 30,461 of VDFB02069684.1, read as the reverse complement.
ATGGACTTAGTGTTATGCATTGATTAGTGATTTTTTTTTTTAATGAGACATTGGTTATGATGGATCAGTAGTCGCGTTGGGTGGATGTGTCCCACATTTGAGAAACCTTTCCCTTTTTTTTTGTATTTTGGCTTCCAAGAGTAAGCCTAGTTCTAGGGGGGAGGATGTAATGCCTCCTGTGTTATTATACTCCTATGATACCTTTATGTGCATGTGGTTGTTTCTGTTCGAATATTGCTTATGTTTGAAGCATACTCGTGATTATGTTGGTGATTGTTTCATCTATTTGACTTATATGTTTTGCTTGGATGCACATGATACTATTTTATGATGTTAATGATATAATGATTCATGGTGTTCATCTTTAACTGTTTATGCTATACTGTGTGGTTATGCAAATTGTTTAATACTCGCTTTATGACATTTATGATGATGTGCTATTGTTTGAGGTTTGGGTGAGGGGGACAATGTTGCATTGCTCATCTGTGAGCGCCCTGCCACACTGCAATTCTCTCTCACGGTGTGCAGTACATTGAATATATATATGTTCTTTCGACACTTGGTTTTATGCAGGTTTGCAGGTACTAGGCACCGACTCCACCTGCACTATCGGGTCAGAGCGTGCCCAACATACCTAATGGATATGATGTGGTTTAAGGATTTGGCAAGAAAGTATCCCCATCCATGTTCGTTGTCCCATCGTTGTTTGATGATGTCATCCGTCAGTTCCCACTCTATTTGGTATCATCTTGTTTTACGCCATTTCTTTTTTTGGTGGAAATTTTAATGTGTTAATTGTTTGATTTAGATGGTATCGTTACTGTTAATTAGTTAAATTAATACAATTATGGTTAGTATTATGATTGAAATTAAACATTAAATGTAATTATTAATGTGTGTTGTGAAGATTTAATTAAATGCTAAATTAGTTTGAAAATTTAAAATTATGTTTTTTTAAAATTAAAAGAATAATATCTTAATTAGAGCTTTATGAATTTTCAATTGGCAATTAAATAATATTGTTTATTTAATTAAATAATAATGTTTAGTTAGTTAAATAATATTGTTTATTTTATTAAATAATATTGTCCATTTAATTAAATAATACTATTTATTTATTTGTTATTACTTGGATTTATCCAAAAATAAATAATCTTGTTAATAACTGTATTTGGTAAATTTTTATACTAAAAGAGTTCTCGGTTAAATTTATAATGGGATAATATGTTTACCGCCTAAAATATTAAATGGTGGAAGGGTTGTGCTTAATATAATATAATTTAATATAATATAATAAGATGGTATCCATATAATCATTTTCCTTCTCATGCCTTGTAAACCCTTTTCACTTTCTGCATGATTCTTTCAACGTGGAAGGAGTGAGTTTTCACTTTCTCCATGATTCTTTCAACGTGGAAGGAGCGAGATGGAAATTTTCTTTACACCTTTCGTTTACATGTGTTTGAAGAGGTACATTTGTTTGAAGAGGGTAAAAGCCTTTTTTTTTTTTTCCTACGGGGATTTTTTTTGGAGGCAAGGGGAAGGAACTCAGTAGAAAGGCACAAAAATCACTACGGGAAGGGGGAAGCAGTGGTTTTTGAGAAAGGAGGAATTACGGAGGAGCTGGAGAAAACACGGGAAGGGCGAAGGTAAGTTCATTTATTTTTATGTTTCGTATGCTATTTTCTGAGAGATATGGGTAAAGAACCAGCATTAAATTTTCTCAGAGATATGGATAAAGAACCAACATTAAAGACTAAATACATATTTACTATTATTTTAATAATAATAATAATAACACACAGCAATAGGCATCTCAAGTTAAAGCCCATGCATAGCTTATGAACAGAGGTATAAATACAGTAATTTCTTTTGGAAGACTGTAACGCTATATCACATGTATATAGAGATTTTTGGAAAAAATTAAATATTTTGAAGTATTGAATTTGTAAATATATTTAGTGTATGATGTTTTTTCTTCCTCAATCACGGTATTCTTAGCACCCAATTTGATTAGTTAATTTAATGAAGTAAAAATGCTTGCCCTACCTTTCTGTAGCACTTATTATTTGGTGCATGAACTGAATCCCACCCAGTCAGCCATTACTACTTCTGTTAGCACCCTCAAAATAAAAATAAAACTTATGCACAACTTCTCCTTTGAAATCATTTATAGCTTCTTTCTACTTTATGCAACTGTTACTCTCGTTTTCAGTCAACCCTAAATAAGTTTTTAGCATAAAGATTTTGCATAAGAATCTTTAGACGATATTTACCCTCCACTTCTTTTACCTCTCCTTAAAATTACGCATGATTGGTATGGCATACTTAGTTCATGCGTACATTCCATTTAGATACGTGAGAAATGAAGCTTTAAGTTAAAATAGTACATGTTAATTCTAATAAAGAAAATGAGGTTAGATGATACTATACCTTTAAGATTGATTTTCTTTTTTTTAAATACTCCTTTTAACGGAATATTTGTAGGTTTAAATATTTATGTGAAGATAGCTCTTTTATTTCTAATATTTAGAACCTATGTGAGTATTTAAATAAATAAATATATTTTCAAATGATATTTACTAATTATATAGCTACTTTTAAATAAAAATAGGTAACCAAGTAAAGAAATTAAATTTTAAATTGAAAAGTAAATTGTTAATTATATTTTACAAAAGATAAGTAATCTAATTATGGGGTAAATTTTATGTTGATAAGTAATTAAAATTTGAGTTAGACTAACAACAATTATTTACTCAAGGAGATTAGTATATTTGTAGGGTAATTCATAGTTATATATGTTAAGGGCGTTGGGGTTTTTGGTCAATTAACATCAAATAATAAAAACTAACTTAATTTAGTAGTTTTAAAGAGTTAGTTGCTCTTTTTCTGTGAGAGTTACTACATCATATGCAATCAGTAATTTATCTTTGTAGTATATTTAAAATTAGATTTATTTAAAACTTGTTTTATTAGATATGGGTAATTTCATTACCCTGTAAGTTACTGGAATGGTAATTTATCTTTGTAGTATATTTAAAATTTGATTTATTTAAAATTAGATTTATTTAAAACTTGTTTTTATTAGATATGGGTAATTTCATTACCTTGATAGTTACTTACTGTAATGGTAATTTATCTTTGTAGTATATTTAAAATTAGATTTATTTAAAACTTGTTTTTATTAGATATGGGTAATTTCATTACCCTGTAAGTTACTTGATAGTAACTTACTGTAATGGTAATTTATGTTTGTAGTATATTTAAAAATTGATTTATTTAAAATTAGAATTATTTAAAACTTATTTTATTAAATATGGGTAATTTCATTATCTAGTAAGTTACTGTAATAGTAATTTATTTATTTTAGTATATTTAAAACTAGACTTGTTTCAAGTGCATTTAAAATTAGATTTAATTTCAAGTGCATTTAAAATTAAAATTAGATTGAATTACAAGCTTATTTAAAATTAAATTTATTATTTTAAAATAACATATATATATATATATATATAGGTTAAGTTTTAATCAATTTGAAATAAACAAAAGTACAGGCTATGAATTTTAAATCAAAAGAAAACTGAAGTTTTGAATACTATAGGTTTTTCCCAAGTGTTTATCTATTTAAAATATATTATAAAGGAAATGCTTTTAATCATAGTGGATTATTTAATTATTTATTACATTATCTTTAATAAGTTTGGATTATGTTCACATTCAAATGAATGGGTATGTATAGTCCTATTGAACATGTTTGGATATTTATTTTGGTTATACTTTGAGTGTTCGTTGGAATTGATTTCTTATGCATACTAGTGGTTCCATGGTGATCATACTTTCCTCTTGCTTTATTTCGCTTTTGAGGTAATCTTTATGTATAGACATGTTTTGGATAAGTTGGGAACTCGTAGATGCTTAAGCCACTCCCATTTGATAAGTTATGGGTGGTAGGTTGTTAGGCTTCCAAAGGCGATGGGAAACCTATTTTGTGTGGAATCTTCCCATGATTAGACCTTTGTGTTCCATTGATCGTTTTTCTATTTTGAGTTTGTGGTTGTACCAGGTTCCATGATTTTCCTTGCCTTTAGTTATGATTATGAGCGAGATGGTTCATGCCTCGCACGTGTATACATTATGTGGCTTTTATGCTTAGTACACCCTTGTTGTTGTGAGTCTTGTTTCAGAACTTTTTGGAAGGGTTTCCTAAACAAGCGTTGTACTTGTTTGATGTTGTTTTATGTCAGTGTTGAGTTATCCTTTTTTGCTTGACCTTGTTTGGATGTGGATCCTTTCTTGTCATCTCCTAGCACGAGGGGTGGACCTTCGGGTCCACATGGTCGGGTGGAACGTGCTATGCACCCATTGGGTTCCCAGGTTGTGTTCGCGATGCAGAAGCAGATGCAGATTTCCCAGAGCTTCACTTGGTTGAAGATTGGACCTCATTTTATACCTTATTCTTCATTGATGTATGATTCAAGTGTATTTGTTATACTCTTCTCGTTGATATAAGGGAAGCATTATGTAATGTACTATTGGATACATAATGTGTTGTATTTGTAGAAATATGCTCCACCATTGTAATATTGATCTATGAGCTGAAATGTCATACATAATGAATATATTTTCCTCTCTTTTGTTCATAAGAGTTGTATGTCATCACTATGTAATCTTGGTTTTTATTCACTTTCGTTTTTGGTAAAAGTTTAGGTTTCGTAATGCCAACCCATGTACCCTAGAGGACATAGAATGATGGATGTATCTTTTCATCGCTATTGATCTTGGATGAATGTATGATTATGTTATCTTGTGAATGCATGCTTCTTTTGTTAACTTCTGGGCATTATCTTTAACGATGTCTTGGCTTGGGACGTTTATGTGTAATGCAACCATGTAACCTAATGGGACTAGTTAGGTTTTGTCACGTAACATATATTTGATCACATTTTAATGTTTATAAATATTCACCTTATGTAATGTTTCACCTTCAAAAAAAAAAATAGTGTGGTATTTTGTTGTCCTTTGGGGTTCACACGGCGGGGCGTTACATAGGCTGCCTCACATTTGACGATCTACCTATACACTTAGAATCTCTAGCTTTGATACCACTGATGTAGAAGGATCCAACCCTCATTCACATACTCACAACAATATGAAAATACAACTTAGAAATGGTTTGAAACAACACAAAAATCTACAAGAAGTATTATTCTCTATTCATTTGAAATCTCCCAAAAAATCAAGAATTACATAGCATAACTGAAACTAAATGGTTTGTGAAGCCATATGGGCTGATTTAAAGCATTACAAATATGATTACAATCTGATATAAGTCTGTATAAATAGAAAAGATCAATCTCAAATTGATCTCATTCAATCTATCCTCTTTCACTCAATTCTAGACCCTTCAACCTGTAAAATTTCATAGGAAACCATTGTTGCAATAAAAATTTGTATCACCAATCCTCTTGCTATTGGAAAACCTCTTCAAACCTGTAAAAAATGTCTTCTTCCTCTCTCCAAGAAAATACACACCTCCTTCCAAATCTGAAACAAACAACCACACCACAAATTACACAAAACAAATGAAATAAAGTAACATAGAATTTTAATTATCTCTAAAATAAAATGAAACTACAACATCAAATTCTTCATCTTATGGGCTTGCTGATTACATAATATGTAAAAAAAACTTGGAGTCACAATCCTCTAGAAAATCCGACAACATCCTATTATGCAAAAAATCAACTCCAAAAAGGCAACTTCTCAAATTGACATGGCATCAATATATAGATTTTTGAGGATCAAAATACCACTATGGTATTCCAAAACAACATGCATATACCTCCTTGGAAAACCCATGCCCCTTTTGGAGAATAAATCATAAAACAATTAAAAAAATTACTCAATTCTCACATGGCCTTCACATGGGCACCTAAACTATGGCCAATCAAATTTGGTCAATCTGATGTCCTTGCATGTTGATTTGTATGGTGTGCATGATCTTGCATGTTGCGGCACCCAAGTTTGCATGTTGGTGCATGTTATTTCATGGATGCATTAGAGCCATCAGAGAATAATGAAGCACATTGGATTGACCAAATTTGATTGGCCATGGTTTAGGTGCCCATGTGAAGGCCATATGAGAATTGAGGAATTTTTATTATTTTATGATTTATTCTCCAAAAGGGGTGTGATTTTTCCAAGGAGGTATGTGAATGTTATTTTGGAATACCAAAGTGATATTCACATCCTCAAAATTCTATATATTGATGCCCTGTCACTTTGAGAAGTTGGATTTTTGCATAATAGGATGTTGTTGGATTTTCCAAAGGATTATGACTCCAATTTTCTTTACATATTATGTAATCAGCAAAGCCCATATGATGAAGAATGTGATGTTGTAATTTAATTTTATTTCAAAGATAATTGAAATCCTATGTTTCTTTCTTGCATTTGTTTTGTGTAATTTGTGGTGTGGTTGTTTTTTTAGATTTGGAAGGAGGTGCATCTTTTCTTGGAGAGAGGAAGAAGAAATTTATTTGTAGGTTTGAAGAGTTTTTCCAGCAGCAAGAGGATTGGTGATACAAATGTTTATTGCAACAATGGTTTCTTATAAAATTTTGCAAGTTGAAGAAGTTAGAATCAATTGAAAGAGGATAGATTGAAGGAGATCATTTTGGGATTGATCATTTTTGTTTGTAATTCTTGAATTTCCAAGAGATTTTGAATGAACAAAGAAGAATACTTCTTGCAGATTTTTGTGTTGTTTCAAACAATTTCTAAGTTGTATTTTTAGATTGTTGCAAGTATGTGAATGAGGGTTGGATCCTTCTACATCACTTTTTGAATTTTTTTTAATTTATATCCTGGACTTTGTTTGGTTTTAATTACTTTAACATGATTTTGATATTAAAATTTTTTCCAAGATTCACAAGTACTTTTCTAACTCACTTGAACATGTTGCAAGATTTGAGCATGGCTTTTTTCATTATTTCTACACCATGCTTCTACATCAGTCTTTCACTTTTTAGATTGCATTCCTAGATCATTTAATCATTTGTTTTAAATCTTACTTTTACCACCATTTGGAGTCAAAAAAAGTATATTAGAGGTTCATGCATTGCTCTTGCATGGAAATAATCTCAAACTCACTTGACATCCTAATATTTAGTCACACATCTTTAAGTGTGGATTTATTGATGGATAAAACCATCGAGTTTGGTTGCACACCAAGGATTTTATTAACTAACTTTTTTCTTCATCATTTGTTATACTTCGAGAGAAGTTTGATACTTCCTCGAACTTGAAAGGAAATGGTGCAGGAGCACCTAATTCACCATTTGCAACATTGAATTCTTGAATTTGTAATAGGTTAGCTAGTAGTTGAGTCAAGGATAGAATAGGGGTGTTTTGAGTTTATTTAATCTAAATATGGTCTAAAAAGACCATACGCTATGTAATGGGGGGTTTTTGAATCAATTATGTCTTAGGTGTCAATTAGGGAAAAATTTCAAAAGTGCAAATAAAGTTGTCAATCAAAAGTTGTTAAAAATGTAGATTTAGGGAATATAAGGGGTCTAGGAAGTTCAAAAGTTAGTTATGTACATTGGAGTGAGTGGAATTCAAATGTAATGGTTATATAAGGCCTCTAGAAGGCTCGAGTAGGTAGTTGAAGTTTGTTTTTGAAATTCCAAATCAATACAACGCTCATTTACTACATATTTTCTATTTTTTTGAACTTTGTCTCTTCTGTACGGACCATACAAGTTCTCAAATTGCCTAAAATCCTTTGTATGGTGTAGTATTATGAGTTATCTTTCATTTGAACTCATTTTGAGAGTCTAACTCAGAATATTGGGGGATATTTTTAATATTTTCTGTAGCAACCTACTATCACAGTATTAAGGGTTTGATAGTAATTTAAATGATGAAATTGTCAATCCACCTACTATCCTGATTTGTTACACAGTGGATTGGAATTGTTTGATGGTAGAGTAGGTTCCAAGAATTTTTAGGAATAAGGGAAGCAAGTTGTACGGTCTGGGATGATACCCTAGGGTCTAATGATGCATTTCTCCAAGTGAAATGGTGGTGTCAAAGTGGTGTTTTGACAAATCAGTGAAGGAATTGTCTATGTGTTGGATTGATGACCATTTTCAGAGTATATGAAAAGTGTTTGATGCAATAGTTGTGTCTGAGAAGCCCAAGTAGTGTGATTTCCAATAAACCCTAGAATTTTGTATGGGAATTGAGGGTTTCATGGTGTAGTGATTTAGAAGCCCTAGACCTATGAATGAATAATGGAATTTGGTGTTTTGATACTTATTTGTTGACTATTTGTGGAGATCCAGTGAGAACAACATGTTTAAAAGGTACCTCCTTTGTTAATTTGGGCTAATTTAGTAGCCTTCAAAATAGGGCAGTCTAGTGAAATTAATGTTGGGACAAAGAAACCTTGTGAGATCTTTTGGGGAAGTGTTTAGAGATCTATGTTAAAGCTTAATTGATGTTTTGTTGGCCTCAGTACGACCTTCTCTAAAAGATAAGTCCATTGGTTGAATTTTGAGGGCTAGAAGCTTTAGAGGTGTTTTAAGGGAAGTTGGGTGATTTTGTAATCAAAGGTTAATTTCATTGTTTGAGTCAGGTTATTTGGTGTTGAATAGTGAGTTTCTCCACCTTGCTTGCATCAGGAAACATGACTAGTGATACGCTTGTGCTTGATAATGTATTATTCTCTAATGCCATGAAGAGTCTCCACATTGAGATTCAAACCCTCAATGCTTTATATGAATCCATCTTGAATGTCTATAGTTGAAAATTTAGAAAAATATATGAAAACCTAAATGAATCAAGGCCCATAATAAGGCTACCTTCATGTATATTCCTCATCTATAACCATTTCCTTCATTAGAGTCTATCACCTCCTAGTACTTAATTTCCACATCTTAATCCAACCTCCTTTTGTGTCATGGCATCTCTTCTAATTCATGAGTATCATGCCACTATGGGGTGTTCACATAAGAAGATCCCTATTGGTATGATCTTGTAAAAGATAATCAAATAGAAAAACCAACATGAAAAATGAACATAATGCTCAATGAACAAAGAATAAATGCAAATATAATTGGACATAAATAAAATACCAAGTATCATGGGCCTCTTAAAGGGATAAAACTCCTTAAGAATAGATCTTTGATACAAAATAGTAATACAACTCTAATATATAAGCAACACAAACCCAAAACTTGATGCGCAAGGGTTGGCTTCACATAGACAATCTAAAATATGATCATTTAATACCAATAAAATAATAATAAAATGTTTAACTTAAGGATCCTAACATGCCTCCCCCATTTGAAACGTGTTGCCCTCAAGACTTGGTTTTTGGATATTGTTGTTGAAGTTGGTAGAGAGGTTTCCAAGTTGTGCCTTTTAAATGTAAGCCTTGCCACTTGACCAAAAAAATGTGATAGTGTAGTTGAATAGTTGGTGTGAATGTTTTTCCATAATATCCTTGAGTTTGTGGATGATGGAACCTTTGTTGTCAAATTCAAGAAGTGTAGATGCAATGTGAACATGTCCAAATACCTTAAAACATGACACATGGAAAGCGAGATGTATCTTGGAACAAAAGTTAGGTACAATTTGTAGGTGACTATGCCAACCCATTATAGAACTTGGTATGATCCATATAGTGATATTGCTATTAGGATTCAACCGTGTAGCTCTACGAGTCAAAAACATTGACCCATATTTCATGAGTAGTAATTCACAAGAACCCATCTCTCAGCTTGATAATGAATGTTCCACTTAGCACTCATTGCATCTAGGTGATACTCACAAAGGTGAAGCATTGGGCCTTCCTGGGAGGTCACCCATCCTAGTACTACTCAAGCTCAAGTACACTTAACCATGGAGTTTTCCCTAAGGTTAAGCCCACTTAGCTTGCGATCCCATTTGCAAAACCTTTAGCAAGTATTGTGCCTTATGAACTATTAATTATGGAGCCCCTTTAGCTCATCAATTAATAAGTAGGAAGTATTTTCCACAGTGTATCAAATTATGACATTGAGCTATCAGGATTCAACCATGTAGTTTTACTTGTCTAACTCATTAACCCATGTTTCATGAGTAGTGGTTCACAATGTTAGTGTAATTAATTAATTATTACACTAGCATAAGTTAACTTAGGTCATATATCATTTAGTCCTAGGTTTCATTTTTAATAAATCATTTAATAATGGGGTAATGTCCCCTTCCTTGTTTGTAGGGATAAGATTCCTTCTAGAAGATGAGTTGTCCTTCTAGAACTTATCTCAACATTTAATAATTTTCTAAATAGGGTTCACATGTTGTTAGATCAAGACACATGGCAACATCTCATGCATCTTAGGTTTTCTCTTTTGCCTATATATTCAAGACATCTTGTACATTTGTAATCCAATTTCATAATGTAGATCAATATAGAATCTCCATTGTGCATGCCTAGTTGCAACACTTTCTTTGTGATTGATTATCTTTCCTGGAAAAGGTCCTCCATTGAAGACTGGAGCTTCAGGGACCTTGTGCATCCATAATCTCAACATGGTATCAGATCTTGTCTAGTGAAATGTCAACCCTTGATCAAGAAAGTTGGTGTGTGAGATTCTTGCAGGCTTGAAGGTTTCCATTGAAGGCTACTTGATTCCACCCGGGGACCAAGCTGATTTCTGAAGTAGATAGAGTTAGATCTGAGCTCGCCATTGTCTTCAGAAGGCCTCGAAACCCAAGGATCTCTTGTCCAATCATCAAAATCGAATACATCAACCCAGGAGCCATCAGAGGTATTTGGGTTTGCAAAATCAACTGAGCGATCCATACAAATTTGTAGTAAAAAAATCCATCCCATCAGTTGTCCTTTGAGGCAAAAAATTTTAGTCGAGGCACTTTTTTTTTCAAAAAAAAATTAGGCAATTTCTCTATATTTTTTGGCAAAAAAATATATTTGGCTTTTTTCTCTATAGTTTGCGAAAAAAAAATATTTGAAGCAACTGTAATTTTATTCAATAGTCAGCATCCTCTATATTTTTTTTCAACATCAATTTGGGGTTTGCTTATTAAAAATCATTGGGTTTTTTATTTTGGTCAATATCAATATATATGCAGATATATGTTTTATCTAATCGACTTTCAATATTTTTTTTAATTGCTTTACAAGCAATATTAAAAAAAAAAATTATTTTGGGGGTCGATTTATAGTCTGCAGCATATTTTTTTGTCGGTGCATTCATTTCATTGTAGGGAGTACTATCACTTGTCAACCATCACATCCGACCGGGCCCTCATGCTTTGTTCCAGCCAGAATTTGTTGTCGGCGCGTCCTTCCGCCGACACTGCTCCTGCCAGTCGCTTGTCACCAGTACTGACCATTGTCGGCTCGTCGATCGTTGGACTTGCCAGAGTTATCACCAGCATCTACCTCCTCTCCAACCGTTGGCCCCTTATTCTCTACGCCGATGGTAATATTCATTGGAACTAGGGGGTTCTCTATTACGAGCGACACCACCACATATCAGCAACTCCGCCCAAGGTTTTCAGCCACGCTACCACCCTATTCGGGGGCATTGTTTTTTTGCCACTTTTTCCACCTAGGTCATATTGGTGACTAGGTGCTAGCGCCCGGGGGCTAATCTTTTGCTCCTATTTAGCCTGTAGAATGCCTCATATAGGCATTTTTTTTGTTTTATCATAACTTTTCACCACGGAGTCAAAAATCGACCAATGAGATACCGTCGAAAAGAGAATTTCATCTACTTTCCAGTGGTGCAATCAATTCTATGAAATTTTTCTTGCAAAAAATTCTACAGTCAAGTGAATTCAAAACCATAATCTAGACTCAGAGGCTCGTATCTTTGCAATTGTTCATCGAATTTCAGTGATTCCAGTGGCATTAGGAAGGTGATTCAGAGATTTTTTCATCCGTCTAGATCCCTTGATCAGTTTCAGCTCTAGGTACTCTTGCATTGATTTTTTTAGTTTAGTGCATTTGTTCAATAACCTAGACATCCTAAAGCTTGCGAAAAGTTTTTTTGATCCTAGTAGCATCACTTTAGTTGCACATCATCCTTTGGAAGCTTCTATTTGTTGTTGAAGGTCATTTTTATTTGTATTTTGGAGAAAGTTCATTATGGGGCTTGCATATACTCCTTTGGTTATGTTGCACAAGGAAAACTATCAACAATGGTGAGATGGGATTAGCCACCATCTCCAATCACTTGATCTATTGCCACATTTATATGGTATAGTTCCTCACCTAATTGAAGGTATTCTTGAATTTGCTTGGAGTTGCAGCAGATACACTGTTTTGGAGATCATTGAGATGCAAGTTGATTGTGATGTTTTGAATGCTATTGATCATTGTGATTGTCCTTATATCCTTTGGGCTAAGCTTTGGGAGCTATGTGGAGGATCAGATACTTTGGACCATTCCCCGATGGTCATGATTCAGAATGTCATTCTTCAGATCAGATACCCCACAATGATTTTGTTGTGCAGGAGTTTGATTACCTTGAATCTTCTGAAGAGGTTGAAAAGGTTCCTTCAGATGCTTCTTCTCCATCAGAGACTAATGGTATCCCTTCACATTCAGTGATTCCTTGTCCAGATTCATTGATTGAGGCTTCCACTATCATTATTCATCAGGACACCTTCTATTTTCCAGACTTGACATCACAGGATGGCTTTGTTTCAGGTATCACTGACTTGGCTACTTCTACAGGTTTGGAGGACATTCTTGAGGGGATATCACTCCTTTATTCAAATGATGCCTTGGAGAGTTGTCTTGAGTCTCCTCATCCTTTTTTCTCAACCTTGATTGGGGATCTTGAGACTATCTTGGAGGCACTTGGTTTCTCTTCTGATATTTCTTGTATGAGACTTCTTCCCTATCATTCCATTCAAGATTTGAGGTTTCTTCAACATCTACCATTGGCTTTGCTTCTTCCTAGTGGGAGACATGTTGTTTGGACACATTTGTTGCTTCAGACTTCTTTCAATGGTTTTGAGGACACTTCATTCAGGGGGGGCTATCAAGTCTCCATCACATCCATCATATCCATCACTCAGTCTTTGGATATTGTTCAGCATCAGTTTCTGCATCATCCTGATTTGTCACCTTCTTCATTGATTTTGGCATCTTCCTCATCAGGCAAGGAGACATTTGAGTAGAGTTCAAATACATCATCATCCACCTTCATCCTTCCTTCCTTAAATTCCTACCCGAAATGGGAAGAATCTCTACACTTGCACTTGGTTTTGTTTCATCCAAAAGGGAGACAAGTTGTTTGTCGACATTGGATCATGTTTTGTCTTCAGACACTTACCATTTGTGCAGGTGATCACATCTTATGGGGGGGCTATATAGTCTCTCTCTTTCCTCCCTATGGGGGGGCTATTGTACTATATCCATGTGACGGATGATTTCCTTGGGGAGTATTTAGGAGTCCTCCATCCTTCCCATCCTTCCTATCCTATCTCACATTTTTGCTTTTTCATCTCCTTTTTGGAGAGGGGTTTTGTTCCCACTGGGTTTTCCACTTTTCTCAGGTTGTGGGAGATTTTCTGCATCTTCATGTACATGGGTACCTAACATGGCCTCATAGTCGGGACCCATCATCATCATCCATGCATAATCATTGCATTTTCCTCCCTAAGTTGAACTTATGGGGGGGTGTTAGTGTTATTAATTAATTATTACACTAGCATAAGTTAACTTAGGTCATATATCATTTAGTCTTAGGTTGCATTTTTAATAAATCATTTAATAATGGGGTAATGTCCCCTTCCTTGTTTGTAGGGATAAGATTCCTTCTAGAAGATGAGTTGTCCTTCTAGAACTTATCTCAACATTTAATAATTTTCTAGATAGGGTTCACATGTTGTCACATGTTGTTAGATCAAGACACATGGAAACATCTCATGCATCTTAAGTTTTCTCTTTTTCCTATATATTCAAGGCATATTGTACATTTGTAATCCAATTTCATAATGTAGATCAATATAGAATCTTCATTGTGCATGCCTAGTTGCAACACTTTCTTTGTGGTTGATTATCTTTCTTGGCAAAGGTCCTCCATTGAAGACTGGAGCTTCAGGGACCCTGTGCATCCATAATCTCAACACACAAGAACCCATCTCTCTTGATAATGAATGGTCCACTTAGCACTCATTACATCTAGGTGATGCTCACAGAGGTGAAGCACTAGGCCTTCTTGGGAGGTCACCCATCCCAGTGCTACTCCAGTTCAAGTGTGCTTAACCATGAAACATGGGTCAATGAGTTTGACTTGTAAGAGTACACGGGTGAACCACTATTCATGAAACATGGTTCGATGAGTTTGACTCATAAAACTACACGGTTGAATCCTGATAGCAATATCACAATTTGACAAACTATGGATAATAGATGAGCTAAAGGGGTTCTATAATGACAACAATGTGTCAAATTGTGATATTGCTATCAAGATTCAACTATGTAGTTTTACAAGTCAAACTCATTGAACCGTGTTTCATGGTTAAGCACACTTGTGCTAGAGTAGTACTTGGATGGGTGACCTCCCGAGAAGGCCCAATGCTTCACCTCTATGAGCATCACTTAGATGAAATGAGTGCTAAGTGGACCATTCATTATCAAGAGATATGGGTCCTTGTGAACCAATACTCATGAAACATGGGTCAATGAGTTTGACTCGTAAAACTACATGGTTGAATCTTGATAGCAATATCGCAATTTGACACACGGTGGAAAATACTTCCTACTTATCAATGATTAATGTATAATTTTGGTGCTAACTTTTGATTCTTCGAGAATATTTTCTTGCATGGTTGTAGGAATAGAATATGATGTACCCTTAGGTGAATGTGCACTTCGAACAATGTTGATATATTTGTAGCTTCACATGGTTTTGAGTTGGGGTCAAAATTTCCTTGAGAGTTTATAAATTTTCCTCACGGTTGAGTTGAAGTAACATGCACCTTAGGATTGCTTGCAAGGTAAGATGTGAGAGATGGTGGCAGTTGGTCATAATTGACTTCATATGGTGTCATCTTAGTTATAGCTACAGGTAGTTACTTAGCTTAGTGAATCTATCACTCCAAAATAGAGTAATATAATTAGGTCTCTAAGAATGTATTGGAAATTTTAATTTGACCATCAATTTGCCAGTGTTGATCCAAACTCATTTTTAGTTTTATTCCTTGCAGTTTAATCAAGTTTTATTAGAAGTTACTAGTGAAGGTGGGATCATAGTCACAAACATTGACAGTGGGAATATTATGGAGGAAAAGGATATATTTGATGGAGGCTTGTGTAGTCATAGAGGCTTTATAAGGATGAATTAATTAAAAAAATAACATAATTTGGAAGACTATAAACTACAACAAATATAACCTATTTGTTGCTTTTCTTAGGAAACCCCTTAATAAAATCCATGGAGATATTTGTCCATAGAGTACTTGGAATTGGTAACAACTAGAGAGTGCTTGGAATCTTCATAACTTATTTTTTGTGGCATTGATACATATCATAATCTTCAAAAAAAAATTGATATCATGCTTTATGCTTTTGAACACCCAAAATACTGAGAGGGGGGGTGAATTAGTATTTCTTGAAGTTCGTTAACTTAAAAGTGCATTACAAAGCATATCATTAAACTTGTAGAAATGAAAAGAAAAAATTAAAACATGCACCACAAAAATCAACAAAATAACACCAAATTTACGTGGAAAACCCTTGAAAGGGAAAAACCACAGTGATGATTAGCTCACAATATATCATAACCAGTTACAATAGATTACATGAGGCTCACTTCCTAAAGGGCTCACTACCCAGAGGACTCGCTATCTAGAAAAATAAGAGGTCTCATTGCCCAAGGAATATCACTTCTTCTAGAATTATAAAAGATATGCAAAAGGATGGCTCAAAATACTAGAATTTGAACTTCTTACAATGCATCTGCTATATGTTGAAGATACAGTTCCATGTTCAACTCAGAAAATTGACTTTACACACTTCATTCTCCACTATCACATTTCACACTTCACTACTCTACATCATCATTCCAACAATGAATTATCCTTCTATATATATGTATATATTTTGCAAACAAGCATATTGTCAATTAGGTTGGACTAATTAGATGAAACATGTGACCCCATAACCTGTCAACTCAAAAATCCATCATACATGCCTTGTAGAAGTAATTGAAGTATGTTCCTCACCAAGATAGGTTGACATGACCTATAGATACTCCTATGAATTTGCTCCATACACAATTTAGTCCTACATAACCCCAAAACCCTAAGTTTGACACCACACAACAAAACTAGAGAAGAAACAACTGAATGAACCAACTATTCATCCAAAAACTTGACATGTGGACCACTAAACCACTTGAAACTCAAAGTACACACTCATCAAACATCTTCAAGAACTTCCTGAAATCCAAAAAACATAATGATCATCTATGGTGAAATACGGAGCATTCCAACATGAACTATGCAACTGTCATTTTGTCTCTACATAGTTTGATACTTTGTCGTTAATATATTTTATTGAAAAAGACATAAAACCCTAAAATTTGGATATTGAATCCTTCAATATGTACCATCATTACCTCAAAATTGCATGGCAATACAATGCAATGCGGAGCAATATGTACCACAAAATTGTTCCTCTGTTACATTATTATCTCAGTCTGGGACTTAGCCAATTTCCCAAAAACACTTGGTCTTCTCCAGACTATATACATGCTAATACAACATCTTTTCTAAAATGGGTTGACATCAATGACAACACCATACATCATCATGCTCATGTTTCCAACAATCTCCCCCTTTTTCATTGATGGCAACACACTTCTCTACTTCACTCCCCCTTTGACATCAAGGGGAAAGGGTAGTACATCTGCATTACATCCCCTTACTAATATATTTACATGAGAATAACTCCCCCTATCTATGTTATCCATCACCAAAAACACAAAAATATACTGCAACACCATCTACTAACTCTGCATATGTTCATTTAGATAAAAAATTGTCTATACAATTCAAAAAGAAATATACACCTTAACTGGATGAGGGTAATATACCCTAATATGATGCCTTTAATTATTCAAGATGTGCATCTAAATCCCTCTTGGCGACCTCCCAATCCTTCTTGGTGAAAGCAAGCATGTAGTTCCATCTTTCAAACAATACATAGATTTCCTTTTCTTCCAGAGCACTAGGCACTATTGTATTTTGCACAAATTTTTCCATATATGTCAAGAATTTAGTTAAAGATGCAAGCCTTACACTTACCATATCTCAAATCTTACTTTACTGCATTATGATTTTCTTTTTTTGTTCCTATAGTAAAAATAATTGACTGTGCAAATTTTCAATGATCACTCTAGTTGCTCCATCCCCATCATTCACTGGATCATACACACTTGAGGCCTGAGCAATTTGAGACTCAATTGAATCCATCTAATCCTTTATACTTTTTTTTAGATACTAGAAAAAAAAAAGTTGAAACAATAGTTTAGCTTCCTCCAAACGCTTTTGAACATCCTTCAAGTTTCCTTGCAACCACACTTATCTGAGGCATCAGCTAGCCTCTTATCATCCAACTTCTTTGCTAACCCCCTTTTAATCTTCTCTTCCAAACCAATAGAGTACTCCTTTCAGAGGAGACAAAGTTTGTTCCTTTTGAGCTTCAGTCTTCTTCGGGACTCCTTGCTCATCTTCTTTGCTCTACTTAGTAGTTATCTCTACATCCAAAGAGGTGTTATCTGTCAACATTTCTTCTTGCTCATGCTTATGTTGCTCATTTAATGGCTCATTGCTTTTCAAGAGGGATGTGTCTTGCTATATTTTTTCTTCATCACCTAGAGAGGCTCCCATTTTTTTAAGAATATTTTCAACTATTTGCAATGTTTCTTTCCTTAGCTTCACTATCATCCTTGTCTTTACCCATAAGATACAACTTAACTATTTCCTCATGAGATAATGAGGAACCAATCTTCTCCAAGGAAAAAATTCTCATCTTTGCATCTTTTGCAATAGCCTCTTGTCCTCTTGCACTCAATGCACCTTTTAGATCATCCAACAACTGATCCTTTGTCTCACCTAGGTCAACATTTTATTGTCACCATGTATTTGAGAATGGCCTCTTCAATTGTTGCCTTATCTACATCATTGGAATTTGGATACATTTTAGTTGTATCCTTCAGGATTCCAAACTCTACTATAGCATTGAATAGTGCATCAAGCTTCATGGGACTATGCTGGCAGATTAGGGGGGTCTCCTCTTTCTCCTTTCCCTTTTCTGTATCGGTCTCTTCCTGAGAGACTTTTGATTTCCTTTTGCAAACCAATTGATGTTCTTCCTCTTCCTCTTCTTCTTCTGATTTGATATACCTACCTCTTTTTTTATTTTTCTTTCATTTTTCTCTTTGAAGCCTTTTGTTGCATAGGGTGTTAGATGTGTCTATCTTCTTAGAACCGCCTATTGGTTTTGTTTTAGGATACTTTGAAACAACAGGTGTAGAGGTTGAGGTCCTTCTTAACCTTCTCGATCTCTATGTAGTCTGTAGAGGAGTAGGTGTGCCTTTAGATTTCTCTATAGGGTCCATAGGGGTACCAAAATCCCTTTCCAACTCAACTTTCATACTTTCAACCTTTTCTTCAATATCTTTCTTTTTCTCTTCTAGGTTTTCTTTACTTGATTTCTCTTCAAAAGTACCAAACCTTTCAACTATTGTATCTCTAGGTTTGCTCAATATAATCTCTACAAGCCCAATGCATTCAGACTCAACTACCTCATAAGGAAACTTTGGAACCCATATAGTTCTGGGTTCAACTGCTTCCATGTAGCAATAATCTCTACTAATCATAAATGTTAATTCATTCTTATATTTACTCACACCTTAATTTGGAATTATTTCTCTCTTTTTCATCCAATCTTTGAAAAGGTTTGAAAAATCCCCACAACATTGAATCACAAGACTCTTTACCTGGAAATATCCTCAAATAATCTCTAATTTGAACAACTACAAGGATATTTTTTTGCCATACTACATTCTTTACACCAGGAAACTCATTGAGAAAGTAAAACATTAAGCAAATAATAAGAGTACCATACCAAAAAGGGTACTTTGACTCCTTTGTCTTCTACAAATTTTCCAACAACTGTAATTACAGGAGCTTACATAGATCAAATTATTTGCCTTCTTTCACCATATGATACACCATGTGATCATAGTGGCAGTGACAAAACCCTCTTTGTTTGTGTAGAATATCTTGTAAGTAATCATCATTGTAGCATATTTGATTGTTGGATCTTCTATGTCATCCATTGTTAGGGCATGCTTGTCAAACTTGGCTCCAATAAGATTCATCAACACTTCATTCTATACTGCCTTCAATACCAGGATAGGTCTTGTGGAGCTCAAAGCAATAACCCTAATTGATTCTTTGGTTATCATATGCAGCATGTCAAACCACATGAATTTATCATGTATTCTACTCAAAACATACTTCACCCACTCATCTTCATAGTAGAAATTAGGAAATTTTGTCCACACATCCAACTTTTTCTCCATTAGGCTAGCATACTCTGGTTTTAACTTTAAATCATCTCCAATTAGCACATTTTCCCTAAACTCTACCAATTTCAAGTGATCATATCCATCCATCTTTGAATTAATGTAAATTTACACATCTTCTGTGTTCAACACATTTGAAGGAACTCTACAGAACACCCCTTCTTTATTCATTTCCATTGATTTGTACAAATGCATCTTAAACTTAGGCCTCAGCCTCTCAAGCACATCAATAACATGAGGAATAGACATTATGAACTTATCTGAGCTAGGGTTTGCAAGAGATTGTAAATACCTTATGAATTTTTTCTAGTAGGATTTCGTTCAACACTTTCAAAATTACTTCAAATCTTGTTTTCTCTTCTCCCCTCTTTTAATTGCTTGAACACAAATACCTTTAGAATATGCATAATGAAATATAAACACTTTTCTTGTGACCTAAAATATGCATTAAATGCAATAGCAAAAGTTAGGTCAATATATTGTCAAGCCTTCACTATGTCATCGTAGACACTTCCAAATACTCCACAAATCTCTAAACCAAGATATTTCCCATTGGATATTTCACCAATGGATCAAGAAAACTAACCTATACATGTATCAACATGCTGAAAACATTAGTATCTGATCTTTGGTAGGGGTCTGAAAAGATTTATGTTAAAACTCCCCCAAAGCTAATGCTTTCTATCTAGTTTCCAAAGGAAACATCTGCACCAAAATATGGAATAGATTCATTCTTCACATCATTCACTTCCTTTTTCCTCCATATATTGTTCATCCCCTTCTTTATCTCAACCGGATCAATCTTATTGTGTGGATCAGATGGTTTCACATTCTTTCCTCTACAAAACTTGGTTGTCCTATTTTATTGCACTTATAGCATATGACACCTTGTTGCAGAACAAATTTACTTCTTACCATTTTAGATTTGCATCTTGAGGCCTTATGTCCAAACCCATTGCATGAGTAATAGTAACCATGGAATGATTGGTACATCATACCATTATTGTAACCATTCATCACATGTCTTCTACATTCACTAGCTTTATGACCAAATCTATTGCATGCATAGCATTGACCAAAAAATAATTGAAAATTACGATTCATCCTACTTTTACATTCTATAGTTCTATGTCCAAATTTATTTCAAGAATAACAATGACCTTTGAAAGATTGGTATCTTTGTGTAGCTGGTTGTCTAATAGGAGGTCTCTTGAAATCTTTCTTCTGGTTCTGAATATGTCTAATATTGCTCTTCTTATCTCCATCTTTCCTTTGTTCATTATTGTCTTTTCTAACATTGTTTGGAGATTTATTTCCTTTGATATTTCTCCTTTTTCAAACCCTAATCCTTCTTTTTCATTAGAAGTTTTTTGACTAGCAAGCATATCATCAAGCAAGGTGGATCTCTTCTTGAATTTTTCCTCTTGACTCTTTTCTTTCTCCAAATCTTTTATTAGAGATGCAATTTCTTCTTCAAGTTTTGAGCATCCTGTAGAATTTTCTTTCAACTTGGCATTCAAGTAGTCTTTAACTATTTTTCCTTCTTTAACCCACATGACTTTCAAACTAGTGATTGTCTCATTTGATTGTTTAAGTTGTTCATTTGTTTCCTTGAGTTGATATTTAACTTTCTTGACTTGATTCCTCAACTTCTTGATACAATCATCTGCTTCCTTAAGAGTTTCTTTCAGATATCTATTCTCGCATTCTACTTTATCCAATTCATCAAGAGAAAATTTGAGTTCTCCTTCCATATAAACTACATGGTTGAATCTTGATAGCAATATCATAATTTGACATGCCGTGGGAAATACCTCCTACTTATTAATTGATGAGCTAAAGGGGCTCTATAATGAATGATTCACAAGGCACAACACTTTTTGAAGGTTTTGCAAATGGGGTTGCAAGCTAAGTGTGCTTAAGATTGGGGAAAACTTTGTGGTTAAGCACACTTGAGTTGGAGTAGTACTAGGATGGGTGACCTCTCGGGAAGGACCAATGCTTCACCCTTGTGAGCATCACCTAGATGTAATGAGTGCTAAGTGGACCATTCATTATCATGAGAGATTGGTTCTTGTGAACCACTACTCATGAAACGTGGGTCAATGAGTTTGACTATTAAAACTACAAGGTTGAACCCTGATAGCAATATCAAAAACCTTCCATTATAATTTCTTCTGAAGGGATAGGATGCTTCCTATTTTTCATGTGTTCAACCTCTAAGATCTACCTCATGTGTTAAGAAAATTGAAGGAACCAAGCTTTAATACCAATTGTTGAACACCTAGAATATTGAGGGGGGGTGAGTCAGTATTCCCTAAAATTCATTAACTTAAAAGTGCATTACAAAGCATCTCATTAAACCTATAGAAATGGAAAGAAACAAATAAATAAAGCATGCACCACAATAGTCAACACAAGAACACCAAATTTACATGGAAAACCCTTGAAAGGGAAAAACCATGGTGAGGATTAGCTCACAATATATCATAATAGGTTATAATAGATTACATGAGGCTCACTTCCTAAAGGGCTCACTGCTTGGAGGAATCAATGTCCAAAAAAATATGAGGGATCACTACCCAAGGAAGGTCACCTCTTCTAGAATTATAAAAGATATATAAAATGATGGCTCACTACCAGAATTTGAACTACTTACAATGCACTTGCTATATGATGAAGATATAGTTCCATGTTCGACTTAGAAAACTGACTTTGCACACTTCATTCTCCACTATCACAAGATCACCACTATCACATTTTTCGCTTCACTACTCTACATCATCATTCCAACGATGAATTATCATTCTATATATGTATATATTCCACAAACATACCATCAATTAGGTCAGCCTAATTATATGAAATGTGACCCCATAACCTGTTGGCTCAAAACTCCATAATGCATGCCTTGCAAAAGTAATCAAAACATTTTCTTCACCAAGATGGGTCAACATGACCTATGGATACTCCTATGAATCCACTCCATACACAATTTAGTCTCGCACAACCCCAAAAACCTTAGGTTAGCACCGCACAACAAAACTGGTGAAGCAACAACTAAATGAACCAATTGTTCATCCCAAAAATTTACATGCGGACCACCACACACTCATATGACATCTTCAAGCACTTCTTGAAATCCGCAAAACATAATGATCATCTATGGTGGAATATGGAGCATTCCGAAATGAACTTTTCAACTATTATTTTGTCTCTACTTAGTCTGATACTCTATCCTTAATATCTTCTATTGTGGAAGACATAAAACTCTAAAAAATTGTATATTGAATCCTTTAATATGTACCATTATTACCTCAAAACTGCATGACAAGATAATGCAATGTGGAGCAATGCGGACCACAAAACTGTTCTTGTGTTACATCACTATCTTAGTCTAGGACTTAGCCAATTTCCCAAAAGCATTTAGTCTTCTCCAAACTATATACATAATTATACACCATCGCTTCTACAATGGGTTGACATTAATGACAACACATACATCATCATGCTCATGTTGCCAACATATGTTAGACTAAAAGTTTCATTTTTCTCTTTCATACATCTTCAAGAAGTTAGAATGTTATATAGATATTGATACATGTAATCATTGTAACAATTTTTTCTGAAGGGCATAATTCACAAAAAAACATAATACACCATTTATAATGCAATTATTAGTCACACCGAGAGTACCTTGGCTTAGTTGTGAGATTGATTTTGTAATGCCCCTTTTTAGAACATTTTTATGTTTTTCCCTAAAACAACAATTCTAACTTAGAGTGCTAATTGCACTATATTAACTTTATAAAAAATGAAAATTTTATTATACTATTCAACTTTATAATTCTATGAATAATTAAAAAAATAGAACTTATCTTGGCTTTTTGCAATAATTCTCCTTTAAACTGTGATGATAATGGATTTGTCAAATATTATGGACTTATTATAGTATTTAGATTAATAATTCATAACACAAGTTAGAAAACAAAACATATCTTGAAATTATTTGGAAGTTCTTTCAAATCTATTGAATTAGAGGTTTTTGTGCCTAACTTAGGAGTGGAAATATCAAGGGTTTTTGTTAACTTGTCAAGAGTGTTCAAAGGTTTTCTTCCTTAAAACTCTTAGCCCAACTTGGAGGGTTTTTTTTCCTCCTTGACCAAGATTTGGGTTTTGTCCTTAATCTCTCCTGAACTTGGAAGGGTTTTCATCCTCCCTATTTGCAAGACACTTCCTCAAATTCAAAATTAATTGCTTGATGTATTAATAGACTTATTGTTGTTTGCTTGATTGATTGATTTCTTGATGGATAGATGAGTGATGATTGTTGATTGAATGTCAATGAATTGATTTTCTCTTTATATCCACTTCTCAAAGGATTCACCCCCCTTCACAATAAATGAGTCACCACCCTTCATTATTTCCTTTTGAGAATAATAATTTATTTCCAAATTGATCGATTAATTCTTTCTTAATTGATGGTTTCTCCACAAGGAAATGATCTCCCCTTTATATCTTATCATTGAGGGAGTCACAACCTTTCATATTTGAAAGAGTCACAACATTTCACATTAGGAGTCACATAATATTTATTCTTAATTGTTTTCTTCCTCCCTTCTTCTTATGGAATGATCCCTCCTTTATACCTTATTGTTGAAAGAGTCACCACCTTTCACCATTGCTACCCTTGGAAAATATAGTTTAATTTTAATTAAACTCTTTCACTGACACTCCCTTACGAATATTTTTGGTGCCTCCTTGCATTAGTTTTTATGATATCGTCTAGTCAATGATTTAATATGTAACAATATGGGAATTTTGGTGGGGCATGACAACTTTCCCTTCCTAAGATTGTTTGTCCTCAAGTAATGTAAGAGGGTTCCTACAAATCCCAACACATTTCCAACACAAGAAACAATTCCAAGAAATGAATCATACAAAGCAAAAAAATCAGCAACAAGAAAGATTGCTTATATTGCATTTGGTCTCTTGCAACTCATGGATTTATGTCCAAAATGAATTTACAATATGTGCAGTCTTCTAGATTCAAGAAATACATCAAAAATAAAAGTCAAAAATTTGATACAAGCTACAAAAATCATTTATTGGAAAGATTTCTTCAATCCCATATCTTACTCCACTTCCATTCTTCTCTTACTTGCAACCTTCACTTGAAAAATCAATAAAAAAAAGTGTTCTTGTAATCTTTCAAACTTATTTGTTGTAAAATTTCACCTTCAACCAAAAACTACCATGTCTCCACACCTCCTCTAGAAAAAGCTACACCCAAACTTCACCACCACTACAATTTGGAAATGAAAATAAAAAACAAGATAGTGGCAACTCCTACTAGCAACCACTTTCTCCAAAAATTTGTAACTCCTTCTCCATGCCCCCAACCTGGAAAAAGAAATTAAAATTCAAAGAATGAAATATTTAACTCACCAATGCATGATCAAAACAATTCCAAGAAAATTGGTCTTTAATAGCCGACACATTGTTTTACCACTCCTCATAAATGGAGTCCAAATTCAAAAAATTCTCAACATGCACATCATGGGAATCCCATTTTTCTAGCATTGATGAGGAGTTATTAAATTATGATGTAGAGGAAGGACCTTGTTTAGGAAAACAACTCAAAATGGCAGGGTTCTAACACTAACTTCATTTGATGTACCTAAGTGCTTCACTCTAGACCCTAAGCATTGAACTCTTGAGGCTTGAACCAACACACCTTGGAATAGTGTAGAATTCATGGTAGACTTGTATTGGGGCTTGAATGGTAATAACAAATTCTTTGTGGAGACTCAACAATGTAACAATTCATGGGGCTTACAAGACTTGTGTTGTTTCAAACTAGGAAAGGCAACATTAATAGCCTAAAACCAAATCAATAAAGACTGCTTCAAACCCTCAACCACTGACTTGGAGGCCTCTTCCCAACATTCTAATGGTGGTTCCATAAGTATTCAATCTCAATACTCACGCAAAACTCTATATTTCTTGGATAGTAACACCATACCTATGATTGGAAAATTCAATCCTCTTGGAACAATCAATCATAATTGAGTCAATCCTTCAAAATAAATGTTCAAACCTTATATTCCAGGTCTACAAGACCTCTCTCCACATCCCTCTACTAATTCCAATGACAAATAAATAAAAATCAAACCTTGGCTCATCAACTCTTCCTTGCCTTGCTGCTACACAGTCTGATACATGCAAATATCAGAATTTTCTGGTGAATCATGGCACATGCAAACCTCCACTTGGGCCCCTACAAATTAGTGACATGATAGAAAACATAATTACAGACTTTCCCACCAATTTTTTTGATTACCCAATGGTGGAAGGTCAAGTTACACCATTTTTTCCTACTCACTAGTTACCCTAGATAGGGTTTTTGGTAGTTTTAAAAGAAAATGCTATAAATTTCAAAATACTTGATAAAAATTGATGCCACAAAAATCCAAATGAAGTATATTCACATGGAAAAAAATCCAATTGATTTTAGATCAAAATATGGACTGTATAGTCCATACCACATGACAGAATAGGCCTGAACATTAGAAATGCACAGAAAATCAATGTTTTCATTCACCAAAACTTCAACGACAATGTCTTCAACCCCCCATTCGAGTTTTGAGGTGTTTTTATACATTTACCATCCAAACCAACTGTTGGCAACCACCTTTTGATTATTTTGTTAACAAATCATTATTTTTCCACTTTTTGCAAATGTTGCTTGACAACTTTTGAGCAATAATGACAACTTTTGCATTTTTTCCCTACCTTGCAACTAAGGACCCAAACTTGACTCCAAATGACTTACAATGGCCTAAAAATACCTTATTGACATGAAATTAATATCAACACAACAAAAACCAAAAATTCATCATATGATCCAAGGTGCACCTGAAACCAAGGGTGCCCCTGCACCAAATTCCTTGAAAACTATTTCAAATCCCTAAGAAAATCCCATGCCTCCACTTGCTTTTTTTTCAAATTCAAGCTTAAAATTTCATTTTCTAGCACAAAATCCAATTACACCATATTACAAAAATTGGTCCAATTATTCAAATTCTAATTTTTGGATAAGAAAATCAAAATATGGCATAAAACATTATTCCAAGGCACGTCACATACAAATTTAATTCTTTTTAGTTTATGCAAGATTGTCTTCAACCATAGATGCTCCAGCATAATTAATCAATTCTAATTTGGGATAATCATGTTCAAGATGACTCTCAATTGGAAATGACTCATGCAAGAACTCCTTGTAATATTCTTTACGAGATGCATGGCATAAAAGTAAATTCTTTTTGGTCATATCAAGCAAGGAAACCACTATTGAAATTCCAAACTAATGGTAAATGACACCCATCAGTGTTGAGAGTGGGTTTCTCATCCCACAAAAGTGCCAACCTAGTTATCCCCCTCATGGACATGTGGCTATTGGCACCACCATCTAGTTCAAGTGCACGCTCGCTAGCATGATGGAGGAATGCCTACCAAGGTTTAGCCAACATTTGAATCCACCATTTGGTTCATGTACACACCCACCAACACAACAAAGGAATGTTTTTTGAGGTTTAGACAACATTTGGCCCCACCTTCTAGTTCATGTACATGCCCACTAGGATGACAAAGGATCATCCATCAAGGTTTAACCAACATACTAATTTTTTATCTAGCAGGGACATTACATGCCCACCATGCTTCATAGGGCTCATCATTTGGAGAAGTTTAGTAATGGGAGGGTGCTAACCAAGACTACACCCAACTCAATGAAATTATTGATGGATGACAATTTTCTAATATGTTGCAATATTAAGTTGTTTCATTCATGAATTCTTCATTCAACCCCTCTTGTTTAATTTTGGTTATTATTGATTGAATCTTTCTAAAGTTACTAGAATCCCAAATCAATCTTGAAAATACAATGAATCTTGTAGTGTATTTCTTTAACTTTCTATTTGTTGTTAGGTCTCACTGAACAACTTTTCCTTTATCATCTTCAATAGTTTCACTTGACTTTCCTTTTTACTTTGCAAAAATTCTTGAGTCACACCTAATTTTGTTAATGGCTTGGTCTTTGCAACTTCTAACTTTCTTGAAATCTTTTTTTCTTATGAAGATTTATTTAATAATTCAACTTCCATTGCACTACTCAAATATTATCACAAGTTACAAAACTTGAACCAAGATATATTTTTTCCTTTAATTCAAAAGTGAGTTATCCTAGTAACTCTCATCAACATAACCAAGAGTTAGAAATTTTCAAGGTCCATAATGAAAGATATATTTTCTCTTATTTCACTACCACAAATATCGTGGGCAATGAATACAAACTTTTGATTACCATTTTTGAAATCCATAATGATAAAAAATGTTGCATCCTTCATAATGATCAATTATGGGAGTGTTGTAAATATTAAGATCCCACTCATTTGTGCAAAGCTAATTTTGAATTTAAGCAAAAGGATCTAGGTGTCCTTTATTATAGGTCACATCTTTCACCTTTTCTCCATGCTTAGGGTACTTTTTATGATGAAAAAAATGTTGAAATGATATAATGAAAATCAATCCACACTATTACCATATTTTTCATGCTTTGAATTGTATTTGTATGAATGATTGGAATGATCCTCTTCATCAAGCTTCAAATGCCTCAAGGTAACTATCTCCATTTTTTCCTCAAGTGTGATAAAGTGAAAACTTGGTGAATGTATCCATTTTCCTATGGTGTCCATGTTGGCATCTCCTAGATTCATCATGTGTGTGAACCAAAAGTCTCCTTCTCATGCTTATAAACTAACCTGTCTACAAGCTCATTGATCTTTGAGCAAGGGAGTTCAAATGTCCCCTAGTCAACATCCATGTAGTTGGTGTGTATCATCATGAAGTTTTCTTCATAATCTTGCAATTCTTCCTTAAATTTGGATATCATTTGTAATTATGGATACATCTTCAACACATAGTATCAACTCCTCTTCTTCCTTAGGTTTAGCAACTTCTTGTGGCTCCAATTATGATTTCTCTTATGTTGTCATTAATAATTCTTTTGGATTTTTCTCCTTGATTTCTTCCTTAGTCCTTTTTCTTATGTATTCTTATAGATTTCTTTTCTTGGGATAATGGATCTCGAGTACCTCCAACTAATCATCAAGGGGAACAACATCTTTGAAATATTTTGATAACCTTTGGTATTTATCAACGATTTTAGGGCCTCAAGTTTGTATAATAATTATTGAATAGGATCCATATCCTCCTCTTTTCATAGACCTTCAAATCTCTTTGATTATAATGCATTTTCTATTTTATCTTTATCCTACAGGCTAGCAAGATCAATGCTCTGATACCTTTTGTAATGTCCCTTTCGATAACATTTATAATTTCTCCCCTAAATCAATAATTCCAAATTAGAATGATAATTGCATTATATTTATAAATATACCTTTATAAAAAATGATGAAATTTTATTATAATATTCAAATTTATAATTCTATGAATAATTCATATAATAGAACTAAACTTGATTTTTTGTAATAATTCTCCTTCAAACAATGATGATAATGCTTTTTCAAATTTATGAGTTTATTTTAATATTCAGATAAATAGTTCATAACATAAGGTTGAAAATAAATCATATTTTTAAATTCTTTGGAAGTGCTTTCAAATCTACTAAATTAGAGGTTTTCATCCCTAACTTAGCAATGACAATATCAATGGTTTTCGTCCCTAACTTAGCAATGGCAATATCAAGGGTTTTCATTCTTAACTTGCCAAGAGTATTCAAGGGTTTTTGTCCTTATAGACCACCTTGGAGGGTTTTCATCCTTCTTGATCAAGATTTGAGTTTTCATCCAACTTGATAAAATAAATAATGGTTTTTATCCTTAATCTCTCATAAAATTGGAAGGGTTTCAATCCTCCCCATTTGTAAGACACTTCCTCAAATTCAAGATTGATTGCTTGATGTATTGATAGAATTATTATTTTTTGCTTGATTGATCTTTTTGATATTTGGATTGATTTATTTATTGATGGATAGATGAGTGATGATTTTTTATTGAATGTCAATGAACTGATTTTCCCTTTATATCCATTTCCTTAAGGAGTCACCACCCTTCATGGTTACCTTTTGAGAATAATAATTGATTTCCAAATTTATTAATTGACTCATTCCCAATTGATGGTTTCTCCACAAGGAAATGTTGTCCCTTCTATATCTTATCATTGAGGGAGTCACAACCTTTCATATTTGAAAGAGTCGTGACCTTTCACATTAGGAGTCACAATCTTTCACATTAGGAGTCACATAATATTTATTCTTAATTATTTTCTTCCTCCCTTCTTCTCATGGAATGATCCCTCATTTATACCTTATTGGTGAAAGAGTCACCACCGTTCACCATTGCTACCCTTGGAAAATATTAATTAATTTTAATTACTCTTTCACTAGTGCTCCCTTATGAATATTGTCGGTGCCTCCTTGCATTGGTTTTTATGATATCACCTAGTCAATGATTTAATATGCAACAGCTTTGGTATTTTGGTGGGGCATGATAGCTTGCCCTTCCTAGGATTCATTTTCCTTCCTCAAGATGACTCTCAATAGGAAATGACTAATGCAAAAACTCCTTATAATATTCTTTATGGGATGCATGACATAAAAGTACATTCTTTTTGGTAGTATCAAGCAAGGCAACCACTACAGTAAAAGCCTAGACTGATGGTGAATGAAACCCACCAGTGTTGAGAGTGGGGTTCTTATCCCACCGAAGTGCCAACTAGGCTATCATCCTCATGGACACATGGCTATTGTCC